>JAIUZE010017043.1:0-15668 GCA_022085475.1 Heliosperma pusillum | reverse complement strand
CCGAATTTGTAACTATCTAGTTAATTTTGAATTAGCTAGGTGGCCATACTAGGATTTTATTGTTGCTTGGTTGCTTGCTTTATTTCCGCTCATGCCAAAATCGTCACACATGCATTTTTATTTACCGTTATTGTCAATTCAACGTTATTCACAATTCACCGACTTAGTTCACTTATAGGGAATTAATAACTACATTGACAAGATCTCTCACATGTTTAAAAAATTGAGATTAGCCTTACCAATTAATAACACCTATGAATCCCGTGTTCATTAGGGCTACCACACTCGTGGGTCCCTTTTTACCTCGGGTAAGTAGGGTGATACGATCACAAGCTAAAATTGGATTGGACTCAACGAGATAAGCGTTATCTTGGGACTAGGAGATGGATTTAGTTGAAATCCGTCAACCAAGATTTCTAAAGGTAGAATTAGTCAAGTAATGACTTACCCATTTGTATAGATCAAGGTAAAGCCATATGCGATGACTATTTTTGTCTAAAGATGGGTCTTGGAATCACTTATGTAATTTCGTGAGGGGTCATTATATGAGTGACTTGTTTAAAATTGTTTTTTACAAGTAAAATATATATAAGCAATGAATGTTTATTTTCCGTTGATATTTATTTTTATTCGCGCAATGACAATTATTTTTCTATGAACTTATAAATCCGTTCAATCGTGGAAAAGGTTTCCATTATTTTATACGGTAGCATTTTGATTGCAATCTCCGTTTATACCACCGTAGCTAAATACAAAATGAATTGTATCTTTTGATCCTCATATTCACCATTGCAAATGTCTCTTATGAAGAGTAAATGAATAAGTCACACTTAGTCAAAAGCGTTTTTGAATATTTTGTGACGCCTTCTTATAAACAATGGTACATCAAATTTTTGCTCCAAAGAAAATGTTTGTATTTTGGTATGTCGTCATAATGCTCCTTATCGAGGCTTACCTCAAAAGAGGCCAAAACAGTTGGGATGACTAGGTTAATCGATTTATTTGAAACCGTGAACAAACCAAATACCTTAATCACTTCATGAAAAGTTTATCCTTTTGAAGGTAAAACCATGAATGAAATGAAGAATAGTCTTCACAATAATTCCAATATACTTGTCTAAATAGAGATTCATGAACGTGAGTGGGAGCACTAAGAATGATGTTTATATTCTTAATTGTTAAGACGAGGTTCAAGAGTAGGTTGGCTCGACTTTGACACAAGGCAAGGGATAAAGGCAAGACTATTTGGAATAGTAAAGTCAAAACCCAAGCAAGGTGTCGAACCCAACTTTTGACGATTCTATTTTACAGTGTAGGACACAAGAAAAGAATCTTCCCAAAGTTTTCTAAAGAGTTAGAAATTGGGTGTAATTTTTCACCCATAATATCTATATGATCGACATTTATTTTGCTAAATGCAATTTTTGGGTATTAGATACCTATTATTGTTTTCATCAATGTATTCAATGCATATAATAATGATTCGTGCGACGACTAACCATAATTAAATGTCGACCTACAAGGGAAATATAACTATTGTAGTTTTATTTCTATAGAGACATATAAAAGTTATAATGTAATCAATCGAGTTTTGGATTTAGAGGTATACTTTAATAAACGTTATTATGTACATAACCTCTAAATAAAGAATATAGTATCCACTTAAGTGTACGACACAAGTGTTTCACTTTTGTGAATAGAACAAACGTTGTATTTTTTTATGCCTATACTTGGTCAATGGTTATTCCATACCAATCAAAGGTAAATATATTCTTGATCTAAACTAGTAATAATTGCTTGTCATATAGATTGTAAAAGCTCAAAATTGGTGACCCTTATCTAATCTTAATTCTGGATTGTGTAGCACATTAAGAGGCTAGTATTGACAACTATCCCAAAACCATCTGATTTGGAATCTTATGGTTCGTGCGAATCTTGTATTCAAGGCAAGATGATTCGTGCCCTTTTGTTGAAAAGGAAATCGAACTAGTAAATTATTGGCCCCATTACATAAAAATACTTGTGGTCCAATAACAAACACAACAAGAGATGGTAATGATTACTTCACTTGATTTACCGACGATTTAAGTAGATATTATGTTTGATTCTACTTAATGAGGTGCTAAGAGAAATCTTTGAAAAGTTCAAAGAGCTTCAATGAGAAGTAGTTAACCACTAGAGCATTAGATCAAGTACTTACGACTAAATCGTAACTATAAATATCTAAGTATTGACTTTGATTTTCACCAAAAGTATTGTGAAATGGTTTCACAAGTTAACTTCTCTAACACACATTATTAGATTAGGTGTTGTTGAATAGAGAAACAGAACCTTATACGATATGGTTTTGTCTTTATCAAGTCAAAATGAGCCATTTGACTAAACCTTGGGATCTTAATATGTTTGTCTGCTATTTCTTTTCCCACCATATTAAAACACATTTAAAACAGTCTGATTTCATTCCATATACGATATGGGTAGGTAGCGTACCTAATTTATAAGTTATTGAATGAAACAAGTGCTCAATAATCCCACATTGACCACGAGAACAAATCGTTTGTGACTCGTGATGCTGTCTTTCAATAAAAATACGATTATTTCTTGATAAGACAGAGTGGGAGAAAATGTTTCAAGAGCCACAAACTGAGCATATGGTCCGGAAAAAGTTTTCCTCATTGCTTGTTCAGTAGTTGTTTCTTCGGAACCTAGGAGGTTAGGTGGAATTTTATCGCTCCTTTACAGTGATGAATTCTAATATGCGACTTATAAAAGACTATTTCTAGTCCTAACTTCTTGCTATGGCTTAGAGTCATGTGATTCGTAATGGACTCCATGCATGATGGTCAGGTATGTGACCTGGTAAATTTTACTTGAAGAAGTACGACCTCTTCAATGTAAATTGATTTTTAAGATCGAAATTTGCATGGATGAACATTAAAATGTTTCATAAGATAAATTGGTAGGCAAAGAGTTTTGCACCAACCTTAATTCTTTGATCCATTCGAATATACTTAGCGATTAAAGCATATCATAATAGTATGATGTCAATTGGACCTCAAGAACCACCTTCTTGAATACGATTCTAGAACAGGTAGTATATTTTATATTCACCTGTGGGTTCGTAGATCCTAATTATCCTAAGTTAATTTGCAAGCTTAAGAGTATGTCTTAAGTAAGCACTAAAGAGTTGGAATTGGTGTGTCAATCATGTCATAAAATATTTCTCGATATCTCGAGGAATTATGTTTATACATGCAGTTTAGTGGGAGTAATATGGTTTTCATCAGTCTTATATGTGGAGACATATTGATCATTTTAGATGATGGAATATTTTGGAGAAGTAGAATACATCTTTTAGATATCTGGGATCTAATGGGGATAAATCTAAAAGGATATTAGCATTGAGTCAAAATTCTTATATTGATAAGATCTTTGACTAGTTCAAGGAAGTTGAACACATCATAATTGAGTCCTTTTGCTTCCGCTGCGGGATCAATTATATACGCTGTGATGTATACTCAATCCGACATGTCGCATGCTTTGAGTATGACGAATCATTTGCAATCAAATCCAAGTGAGAGTCACTTGATAGCCATAAAGAACATTCTTAGTACTTGCGAAGGACTAAAAGATATGTTCCTTGTGTTTGGAGTTTAAAATGAGTTGCGTGTAAGGGTTACACAGACTTCAGTTTCCAAACTGATCAAAGTGATTTGAAATCACGAGCTGGCTGTGTTTTATAGAAGATTTATCTGTTGGAAGAGTTCCAAGCAGAAAAGACTGTTGGAAAGGTTCCAAGTAGGAGTGACATTTTAAAATATAAATGTCATGTATCCGCTGGAAATGTTCCAGGCAGTTTATCATTGCGGATTTCACAACGGAAATGGAGTACATTGCGTCATATGATGATGCATATGAAGGTAGCTTGGATTGGACTGTATTGGAGGGACTAGAAGTAGTTCCTGTAGTTGTATATCCTATCCCATGATACTGGTAAAACAGTGGGAGCTACATTTAGGCCAAGAGTCCTAAGTCTAGATTCAAACCTAGACACGTACTCAGAAAGTTTTATGTAATATGAGATTACGTAGACAAAGAGAAATAACAATCAGAACGATGGGAAAGATGCAAGTATTGCTAATCCATTAGCCATGCTTTTTGCAGGCTGAACATGATAGTCATGTCCTTTCAATGGGGATTGAAATATGTACCTGAATTGCTAAAGATTATAAGATATGAAATTATTGATAGCGTATCAATTTTTCCAAATATTTGATAATCGCATTCATTGTTAGAGTTTCATTAAAAACTCCTTTATTTAGTTTGACTAAATTTTAATACTTTGTTTATCCGAATTGGTTGGAAGAAAGGTTGAACCCAATTCAAGTGAACAGGATGAACTTAGTATTTTGTCCCTAGTCACTCAATGAGGTGACGTCTCGAAATGACTAGATTGTAAGTCGATCGATGGTTGGTTCAGCACCATGGGGTCATGGAGATGACTGGTCGTTTACATAGACAGACTGTATGACACTCTGTCGGACAGTGACATTGTAGAGACCCTTAAATCAATTATTTGATTCCTGGTCGTGGCAGGGTCTTCTATCTTTTTTTTATAAGTCGATTCTTTTGACTGGCGACCGTCTATCTGAGTCGGTGCAGTTTCCGATTGGTTTTGGTTGATGTTCTAGGTCGTGCCGTAAAAGGAGGCCGATGGACATCTTCTGGATCATGGTGATCTGCATCATACAGAGTAGAGGAATCAACAGGAATTGTCCACCCACGTTGGGTACAAACATCTTTAGGCCACTCGAGGAGAAGTTACTGTAAATGCGTGGCCACGCTCGGAAAGAGATCTATGGTAGATTTTCCGGTCAGACAGTTACTCTCCCTATCGAGAAACCCACTCTAGATATTGTCAATCGCAAGTGCGACCTGAAAGACACCTTGCGTTGAGTGGGAGATGTGATAAAGAGACAAGAGAATCGGTGACGCACACTTGTGTCAGACAAGGGGGAGATTGTTGGAGTAGGTGTCCTCCACAATAGTGCGCCACATAATAAATCTTATTATGGAATATAATTGGGATATTTATTGACTATATATATGATTAGTCAGTTGATTAACGTAAATCAATAACGGTTGGCTGACTAGAGTTTGACGTTATTGTCGTATGACGGCGGTGAACAACTGATCCCTTTCGGTCACACCTAAAGGATGAAATCCAAATAGTAACTAATTATTTGTATACGATACAGTTAATTAGTACATTACATATATTCGATATGTACGAGAGTTAATTGTTATAAATTGAGTTAAGAACTCAAATTCGATTAAGTTTATTTTTCAATTATGCGATAATTGACTAATAAATTTATATCTTATTTTAATATGATTAAATAAGATTTAACTTAGTAATTAATCGTTAAATTACTAAATTAGTTGAGGTTTTGAGATAGAGGTAATTAGTTAATTATATTTACAAGGAGTTGTAAAATAAATTAACTTAGCATTGTGGGACCCATTATATATTGATATAATGGTAAAATATTACTTAAAATGTTAAGTACATATTATTTATTTAATTGAGTCATATAATTGTTATATGATCAAATTAACACTTAATTATACAAGATAATTAACCATATGACCAATAAGTATTTGTGAGACAAATATATATCAAAAATCAAAATGGACCAAACTAGGCCATAATGGCCGGTTAGATTGTAGTTACATGGTGATGATTGTTGTTCTTGTTTTCACTCTTTAGTTACCAAATTGAAAGTGACATTTCAAGTAGAAATAATCATCACATATACTACAACACTTCACTCTAATGCATGTGATCAAATTAAACAAAATAAGAGTCCTTTTATGGACAAGATGGTCCGGCCAAAGTGGCCTTATAATGAACAATGGTTGTTCATTTTTTCATCACTTCATTTTGTGTAATTTTTACACTTCTCTCTAAAATTCTTCCTCTCACTAAAAACTCTCATATACTAATATTTCCTAAGTATTACTAGTGTAGTAATATAGTCTAATATTAGTAGTATATCTTCTATCTTATTATCTAGTTAATAATAAGGGTAGATTATTTGGTGTCATCTTGGTGCAACTTGAAGAAGGTTTTCTAGTTTGGAGATTTCTTGTTCATCCATATTATTAGCTCAAGAACAACTAGAAGGAGTTCTTGTTGTGCCCATATTATTTCCATATCAATGTGAGGAAATTTCTTTTTTTATATAAATGTCTTTATATTTGCATGCATGTTACATAGATCATTAAATACTAAATTAACAAGTAATTTAGCAATTAATTAGAGGAGTCTATATAAGGTCTATGGACTTTCAGGATTTGCGTTAGGCCGTTTGGTATATGCAAATCCTTCTGAAGGAGAACATTACTATTTTCGTCTTCTGCTATCAAATGTTTGAGGACCCACTTCTTTTGACGACCTTTTGTCCGTAAATGGCATAATGTGTAATTCGTTTCGCAATTCGGCTTATAGACGCAGTTTGCTTGAGGCTGATAATTCTATAGAACAGTGCTTAGAAGAAGCTTCTCGTTATCAAATGCCAGGCGCTCTTCGTAGATTATTTTCCACTTTGCTCATTTACTGTAATCCGAATTGAAAGTCCTAGACCTTTAATTAGACTCCTCTAATTAGTTCATTAAATTACATTAACTTAATGATTTAGGATCTAGTTATCATGCATGCAAATATAAAAGCATAAAAGAAAAGATAAGACGAAAATATCCTTACATTGGGAATTTTCGGTTCAATATGGGCACAATAAGAACTCCTTCTTACTGTTCTTGAGCATGAAATTAATGGATGATCCTCCATAAAACAACCTCCAAAGTAGAAGGTCTCCTTCTTGTTACACCCAAGATTAAACCCAAATAATCTTAACTTATTATTAACTAGATAATAAGTAAGACATTATATTACTAATATTATTGTATTACTACACTAGTAATAAGATATGAATATTAGTGTTTATGAGAGTTTAGAGAGAAGTTGAGGATTTTAGAGAGATATCTAAAACAAGTGAAATGAATTAGCAAAAAGAAATGAACAACCAAGTGCACTATATAAGGGCACTTGGCCGGTCATGGTATCACCAAATTGGTGATTATTTTGCTTATTATATATTCTCATGCAAATGACTTGAGTGTAGGTAAGAAAATGATAATGATCATGTGTCATAACATGTCATAATCACTTGGTGGAGTGTGGAATTGGTAGAGTAAAATCACTAGTGATTTTGTGTACACAAAACCGGTGCACATGAGTCCACAATGGACCATTTTGATTTTTTGATATTTGTCGAACAGATAGTTATAATCATATGTTTAATTATCTTGTATAATTAGATGTTAATTTGATCATATAACAATTATATGACACAAATTAACAAACAATATGTACTTAACTTTTAAGTGATATTTTACCATTATATCAATATATAATGGATCCCACAATGCCCAGTTAATTTATTTTACAACTCCTTGTAAATATAATTAACTAATTACCTCTATCTCAAAATATATGCATTACCTCAACTAATTTAATGAATTAACAATTAATCACTAAATTAAGTCTTATTTAATCGTATTAAAATAAGACCTAAAATTTATTCAGTCAGTTATCGTATAAATGACTAATAAACTTAAGTGGAATGAGCTCCTAACTCAATTTCCATTAAATAACTCTCGTACATATCAAATATATGTAAAGCCCTAATTAAAATGTATCGTATACAAATAATTAGTATTCTATTTGCGTCTCATCCTATAGGTGTGGCCTAAAGGGATCAGTTGATCACCGCCGTCATACGACAATAACGTCAAACTTTAGTCAGCCGAGCGTTACCGATTTACGTTAATCAACTGACGTGGAG
This sequence comes from Heliosperma pusillum, assembly GCA_022085475.1. Taxonomy (NCBI): domain Eukaryota; kingdom Viridiplantae; phylum Streptophyta; class Magnoliopsida; order Caryophyllales; family Caryophyllaceae; genus Heliosperma; species Heliosperma pusillum. The sequence continues at coordinate 7,761 of JAIUZE010017043.1, read as the reverse complement.
TATCAAAATATACTAATCATGCCACGTATATTCCAAATGAGATTTATTATATAAATGCACTATTATGGAGGACACTTACTCCAACAATCTCCCACTTGTCTGATACAAGTTGTGCATGTAGCAACACTATTGCGGAGGACTCCTCCTCCTACAATTTCTCCCACTTGTCTCAACAAGTTGTGTGCTACCGATTCTCTTGTCTCTTTTGTGTCACATCCTCCCACTCATTGCAATGTGTCTTACAGGTCGCACTTGCAATTGAAAATTATAAATAGAGTGATTTTCTCGATCTGGAAGAGTAACTGTCTGACCGGAAAATCTACCAGAGATCTCTTCCGAGCGTGGCCATGCATTTCCAGTTACTATTCCTCGAGTGGCCCGAAGATGATAATACCCAACGTAGGTGGACAATTCCTGTTGATCCATCTTACACTGTATGATGCAGATCACCATGACCCAGATGATGTCCATCGACCTCCTTTCACGGCACGACCTAGGACAAAAACCAAAGTCAATAGGAAACTACACCGACTCAGGTAAATGGTCGCCAGTCTAAAGAATCGACTCATAGGAATAAAATAGAAATCCCCGCCACGACCAGGCTTCAACAATTTTGATAAGGGACTCTATTATGGTCACTGTCCGATAGAGTGTTTCAACAGTCTGCCTATGTAAACGACCAGTCATCTCCATGACCCCATGGTGCTGAACCAACCATCGATCGACTTACAATCTAGTCACTTCGAGACGTCACCTCAAATGAATGAATAGGAACAAAACACTAAGTTCATCATGTTCACTTGAATTGGGTTCAACGTTTCTTTCAACCAATTCGGATAAACAAACACTACAACAAACTGACACTTGGGCCACGATTTATGCCACGAAAATTGACAATTCGTGGCTTAATTTTGCTTAGCCACGGGAAAAAATTCTTTCAATAATTTAGAAAAATTTTATGCCACGGGAAAAGCTTTTCCGTGACAAAAAGTCATTTGCGCCACGAATTTCGCAACAACCGTGACTAATAATTAACTTAGCCACGAACTATATCAGATTCGTGGCGAAAGTATATCTAGCCACGCCTTCTTCCGTGGCAAATATTTTTTTAGCCACGACATACATCTTGTCCGTGACAATGCATTTGCTTAGTCACGAATTAAGAAACACCGTGGCTAAATCTCTCAAGATTTGAATTAAGATATATTTATGTTAAGTAATACGTAAACCTTGTTATTTTAAAAAAAACATATAGATGCTAATGAAATTTAGACAAATGTAAATTTAGATATAAATTTTTTAAAATATTTGATTATTTAATAAAAAGTTGGTATTCTTTTATTTTATCTAACAAGATTGAAAATTTTGTAAAATTATATACAAAATTTGGTATTGTTTTTTATTTGATTAGAAATAAGAATTTGTAATCGTTTTATTTCATAAAAAAGATAATTTAAAAATCTATCTAAATAAATATTTATGTTTATGAAATTTGTGAATTTATGTCAATTTGTTTTATTAATTTTAATTTAAAATTTATAATCTTGAAAAATATTCATAAAAAGGTTTATCACGTTTAAAAGTATAGCATATCAAATTAAATAAGTTTGTTATTTATTATCTCTAATTTAGAAATCAAAACCTAATATATTATGAAACTATCTCATTCAAAAATTGATATATAACTTTATTTTTAATAATTTTATAAAAAAAAAAAGATGAAATAATTTTGGTTAATGTTTGAGACAAAAAAAACAAAAGAGAAGTAGATAAAAAAATGATTAAATAGTATAAGTTCGCTAAAAATGAAAATAAAAGATAATTTTCAACAAATTAATAAATCAATAAAGAAAAGAAAAAAATATGTTGAAAATAAGCGATCACAGGGTACGTTGAAAATATGTTGAAAATAAGCGATCAGTAATTAAAATCAGTTTTATAAATAATATAAAATTTTTGAATAAATAATCGATCAAGTATAATAAGAAATGAGTTTAGAAAATAGTAAGTTGGAAATTACTTTCTTTTGTAATCATTTTTTTTTCTATAATTATACAATTATAATTTTTTAAAATTACTCGTGTAAAATACACTTTGATCAAAAATTGATTACAAATGCAATTCAGGTGACTTATTCTAACTGGTTTTGAACTTATTCGACATTTGTTAAGTGACAAACGAATTAAGTTGAAACAAAGACGGAGCAACATAAAATTTTGGAGTTGATCGAGAAGCAGCTTTTTTTTTTTATTAAAGTGTGCTTTAAAAGAGTTATTTTAGTAAATGTGTTCATAAGAAATATTTATAGAAACTGAATTTTAAAAATGAGTAATTTCTTATTTACGCTTTAAAAAAATGGAAAAAAAATAAGAAATTCTACTGTACAACAATTGTTTTTATTTTTTGGCATAAAGTCACCACTTTTTGGTTAACAGTTGTGAAAATTATTTTTTTATTTTTTATTTTTAAAAAAGAATAATTTCTCACGTCTTTTTGCGTAGGAAAAAAATGAAAAGATTGGTAAAAAAGAAAATAAAATTAGAATGTCGCTAAATTAAGGGAAAAGAGGATAACATGATTAAATTGACTTCTTGAGAAAATATTTTTGTTGATTTCGGCAAAAAAAAAACGACTCAAAATCATCAACCGGGAACTCAACATCAAAAACTAAAGTGTTTTGGCCAAAATAATGTACTTTTCACCAAAAATATTTAAATCAAGTAACACTTTTATCTTCGATTGATGTTAATATAGTTTTTGAAAGACAACAATCATTTTAAAAGGATTCAAAGTTCTAATTAAATCAACAAATGTTAACTTTCATGTTTGTAAGGTCATCATAAAAACTCCACAGTTAAGCGTGCTCAGGTGATATTAGTCATGGGATGGGTGACCTCCTGGGAAGTTTCTCCGATGCGTACAAGTGTATTATTGGTGACACGAAATGACGTTTGAATAAATTAACTTAACTAGCAAATCAAGTATACGGCCCAACATAATTCAATATGTGAAAAATATTTGGTTGTGAAAATAATAATAATATTTTTCGTTATATTTATTTATTTTATATATATCTCGTTTGCCACGGGAATTATTTTTAGCACGAGAATAAATTTTTAGCCACGTGAGTTATTAGCCACGGGAGAAGTCGTGGCTATATATTGAAATTTAGCCACGATATTGTTTTTACCGTGGCTATCAGTTAACCACGGCCACTTGGGCCACGAAAGGTATTCCCGTGGCAATATGCTTTAGCCACGGAAATTTAGCACTTGCGCCACGAATTTTATCGTTGCCCAAGTTCTAAATTGTTGTAGTGAAAGTATTAAAATTTAGTCAAACTAAATAAGGAGTTTTAATGGAACTCTAACAATGAATGCAATTATCAAATATCTGGAAAAATTGATACGCTATCAATAATTTCATATCTCATAATCTCTAGCATTTCAAGTACTTATTTCAATCCCCATTGAAATGACATGACTATCATGTTCAGCCTGCAAAAGCATAGCTAATGGATTAGCAATACTTGCTTCTTACCTATCTTTCTGATTGCTATTTCTCTTTGTCTACGTAATCTCATATTACATAAAACTTTCTGAGTACGTGTCCAGGTCTGAATCCAGACTTAGGCCCCTTAGCCTAAAGGTAGCTCCCATTGTTTTACCAGTATAATAGGATAGGATATACAACTATAGGAACTATTTCTAGTGCCTCCAATACTGTCTAATCCAAGCTACTTTCATATGCATCATCATATGATGCAATGTACTCTATTTCCGTTGTGAAATCCGAAATGATAAACTGCCTGGAACATTTCCATCGGATACGTGACAATTATATTTGGAAATGTCACTCCTACTTGGAACCTTTCCAATAGTCCTTTCTGCTTGGTACTTTTCCAACAGATAAATCTTCTATAAAACACAGCCAGTTCGTGATTTCAAATCACTTTGATCAGTTTGGAAACTGAAGTCTTGTGTAACCCCTTACACGCAACTCACTGTAAACTCCAAACACATGGAACATATATGTAGTCCTTTGCAAGTACTTAAGGATGTTCTTTATGGCTATCAAGTGACTCTCACTTGGATTTGATTGCAAACGACTTGTCATGTTCAAAGCATGCGAAATGTCGGATTGAGTATACATCACAGCGTATATAATTGATCCCGCAGCGGAAGCAGAAGGAATCAATTATCATGTGTTCAACTTCCTTGAACTAGTCAAAAATCTTATCAATATAAGAATTTTGACTTAATGCTAATATCCTTTTAGATTTATCTCCATAAATCCAGATATCTAAGAGATGTATCCTACTTCTCCAAAATCTTCCATCGTAAAAAATGATCAATATGTCTCCACATATAAGACTGATGAAAACCACATTACTCCAACTTAACTTCATGTATTCAACTTAATTACACGAGATATCGAGAAATATTTTACAGCATGATTGACACACTAATTCCAACTCTTTAGTGCTTACTTAAGACATCCTCTTAAGCTTGCAAAATTAACTTAGGATAATTAGGATTTACGAACCCACAGGTGGATATAAAATATTCTACCTCTTCTAGAATCGTATTCAAGAAGGTGGTTCTAGAGATCCAATTATCATCATACTATTATGAAATGATGTAATCGCTAAGTATATTCGAATGGATCGAAGAATTAAGGTTGGTGCAAAACTCTTTGCCTACCAATTTATCTTTGAAAACATTTTAAAGTTCATCCATGCAAATTTCGATCTTAAAAATCAATTTACATTGAAGAGGTCGTACTTCTTCAAGTAAAATTTACCAGGTCACATACCTGAATCGCATGACTCTAAGCCATAGCAAGAAGTTGGGACTAGAAACAGTCTTTTATAAGTCACAAATTTTAATTCATTACTATTAAGGAGTGATAAAATTCCACATGACCTCTTAGGTTCCGAAGAAACAACTACTGAACAAGCAATGAGGAAACGTTTTCCGGACCATATGCTCAGTTTGTGGCTCTTGAAACATTTTCTCCCACTCTGTCTTATCATGAAATAATCGTATTTTTATTGAAAGACAGCATAACGAGTCACAAACGCTTTGTTCTCGTGGTCAATGTAGGATTATTGAGCACTTGTTTCATTCAGATAACTTACAAATTAGGTACGCTACCCACCCATACCGTATATGGAATGAAATCAGACAGTTTTAAATGTGCTTTAATATGGTGGGAAAAGAAATAGCAGACAAAAATATTAAGATCCCAAGGTTAGTCAAATGGCTCAGTTTGACTTGACAAAGATAAAACCATATCGTATAAGGTTATGTTTCTCTATTCAACAACACCTTATCTCATAATGTGTGTTAGAGAAGTTAACTCGTGAAACTATTTCACAATACTTTTGGTGAAAATAAAAGTCAATTCTTAGATATTTATAGTTGCGATTTAGTCGTAAGTCCTTGATCTAATACTCTTAGTGGTTAACTACTTCACATTGAAGCTCTTTGAACTTTTCAAAGTTTTCTCTTAGCACGTCATTAAGTAGAATCAAACATAATATCTACTTAAATCGTCGGTAAATAAAGTGAAGTAATCATTACCATCTCTGGTTGTGTTTGTTATTGGACCACACATATTCTCATGTAATATGGCCAATAACTCACTAGTTCGATTTATTTTTCAATAAAAAAGGGCACGAATCATCTTGCCTTTAATACAAGATTCGCACACACCATAAGATTCAAAATCAAATGTTTGAGGGATACTAGTCAATACTAGCCTTTTAATGTGCTACACAGTCCATAATCAAGATTATATGTGGGTCACCAATTTTGAGCCTTTTACAATCTATATGACAAGTAATTTCTAGTTTTAGGTCAAGAATATAATTACCTTTTATTGGTGTGGGATAACCATTGACCAAGTATAGGCATAAATAGATACAACGCTTGTTTCATTCACAAAAGTGAAACACTTGTGTCGTACACTAAAGTGGATACTATATTCTTTATTTAGAGGTCATGTACATAATAACGTTTATTAAAGTATACCTCTAAATCCAAAACTAGATTGATCACATTATAACTTTTATATGTCTCTATAGAAATAAAACTATAATAGTTATATTTCCCTTGTAGGTCAACATTTAATCATGGTTAGTAGTCGCACGAATCATTATTACATGCATTGAATACATTGATGAAAACCATAATGGGTATCTAATACCCAAAACTTGCAATTTAGCAAAATAAATGTCGATCATATAGATATTATGGGTGAAAATAGTACACCCAATTTCTAACTCTTTAGAAAACTTGGGGCAGATTTTATTCTTGTGTCCTATACTGTAAGAATAGAATCATCAAAGGTTGGCTCTGACACCTTGCTTGGATTTTGACTTTACTATTCAAAATAAACTTGCCTTTTTCCCTCGCCTTGTGCCAACATCTTGCCAACCTACTCTTGAACCTCGTTTTATTTTTAACAATTAAGAATATAAACATCCCTCTTAGAGCTCCCACTCACTTTTATGAATCTCTACCTTGACAAGTAGATTAGAATTATGATGAATATTACTCTTTATTTCATTCAGTTTTACCTTCAAAAGGATAAACCTTTCACAAAGTGACTACGGTATTTGCTTAATCGTGATTTCAAATAAATCGAGAAACCTAGTCGTCCCAACTGATTTTGTAACACCCGGAAATGTACCCTATTTTTCTAGTGAAAATATTTTACGGATACCTTTCAGCAAATTTAAGTTTTAATTTAGAATTTTATGTTCCGAGTCGAATTTAGAATTTCCGAGTTCGTATTTGGAATTTCCGCGAGATTCCATGAGAATCCCGTCTTAAGGCGAGTTTGACTTTTCTTGACTTATACTCACCCTTTACTTATACTCCCTCATACTCCTTAACCTAATATTCATTCTACACAATCACAAATACATTTCTTCTTCCTTAAGCAATCAAAACCTTGCCTCCCTCTTTATTTTCGATCTTTGAATCATCATAGCTCCTTCGTTCCTTGATAGAATTCACGTAAGTTCGTCTCATTCTTCTCCTATTACCTTCCTCTATCCGTTTTGATATTAAAATCATCGTCTTCCTCGCTTTTTAAATTATCCGTCTTTCTCAAGGTGAAATATATTCATCTTTTATTACCTAATTGTAGGTGGAGACTACTAGGAAAGCTTAGTAATCGATTAAAGACGCGTAAAGGTAACGGTGAAGGGTTACTCGATATCATTTACGTGTTTTACATGCTTTATATGCTAGGATTCGTATTTAGAATACGATTAGTAAGTTTAGGAATCATGTTATGGATGATGATTGTTGTTATTTGATGATTGTTGATGATGAATATTGATTGTTGATAGTTATTAGAAATGATTTATGAGAATTGGAAAAAAAAGGATTGAGTTTATGTTGAAGGTTCTCGGGTGATTTGGTCACACATCTCACGGTCGTGAAATACAAGTCACGGTCGTGACTTGTGCAGTTTCACTGCACTGACCCATTTTCGTAAAATGATCATATCTCCTTCGTTACTTGCTTGTTTTAGGCTTGTGACCTATCGTTGGAACCGTAAGAGGATAAGCTATCACCTCGACTTGGAATTTCTGTATTTGCATGTCTAGAACTCTAGTTATGACAGTTTGAAGTGAACCCTTGTTTTAGTTAGTTCCCAAACTTGTTGTTTTGGAGAGGTATCTATGCTTTCTTATTTATTATGCTTCTTAAACTTGGGCGGTCTAATGCTTTGTATCATGTATTT
>JAIUZE010017039.1:0-11593 GCA_022085475.1 Heliosperma pusillum | reverse complement strand
TTAGTTTGCGGGACATAAATGGTGGGAGCAGCATCAACGTTCTTTTCACTGACTTCAGGAGGCATATCCCCTCCCACACCTAACGTCTCAACACCCCCTGCGCCAGGTGCGCTACCGTCTATCGCAAATCCACCAGCGGACTCAGGTACTCCACGATAGGCCTCTTTTAAATCTGCTGTAACCATAAGAGTCGATTGGATCTGGTAATAGTCCATTTCAGGTGACTTCTATGATGCAATAGGCGTCTCCACAATCGGTGCATCATCGCCCACGGGTCCATGATCAGTTTGAATCGCAGACTTGTCAGCAACGGCAACGGCGTTACCTCCATCCCCTAAATGCTGCACAACGCCTAGGTCAGCAGCCCCTTCTGCATCCCTTGACAGCACAGTTCCATCCTCAATGGCTTCAATAGCCTCTGCCTCCCCCGCTCTTAAAAAAGATTTCTTTAACACTAGCCGTGGAAAAGGGCTCCAGGCTACCCATCATATCGTCTGAGGCCAAGTCAACCTCTATATCTGCACCACCATCTACTTCACAAACAGCTTTATCATCCTCTCCCGAAAAACCTTCAATGGCAAGACCACATAGAACTTCTCTCACTTGAGTGGTAGCCCTTTGTTGTTGTTTTTTATGTTGAGCCAGTCCCGGCTTGGATTTTTGAAAGACAGGTGCAAGAGATATAGATCGTCCCATACTTGCAGCTATCTCTGATACTTCATCAACGTAACGATTAACGTTTTCATCTCCAAAAAATTCTTGGGTTGACTGTGAAGGCACGAGGCCTACTGGATCACTGTCTCCACCAGTTGCAGCTTTGATCCTCGCGGTTGCATCTGCATACCAGGAATGAAACGCAACAGCATTTCTTTGCATCTGTAAATAAAGCTCATGTACACCCTAAATGAAAACAAGTACATAAATGTTAGTCAGGTTAATGAGAATGAGTTGAACACAATAGAAAGTTAAACTGAATATGATTGAAGTTACATTAAATATGATTGAAGTAACACAAAATATGAACTGAAGTAACACAAAATATGATTGAAGTAACACAATATGAATTGAAGTAACACAGTGTACACAATATGATTGAAGTAACACAAAATATGAATTGAAGTAACACAAAATATGATTGAAGTAACACAAAATATGATTGAAGTAACACCAAATATTTTTGAATTGAAGTTACACAATCACTAAGTCAAACATTGAAGTTACCCACACTCCACTTGAAGTGACACACTCAAGTCACATTACAGTTGATGTTACACTTTGATAAATTAAAGTTATTCACTGTGATATAAAAGTGACTTTAAGTTACACACAAAACACATTGAAGTAACAAAAATATCAACTAAAGATGAAGTAACCAAATAAGCAATTGAAGTAACACAATATTTGGATTGAAGTTACACAATCACTACGTGAAACATTGAAGTTACCCACACTCAACTTGAAGTGACACACTATGAACATTACAGTTGAGGTTACACTTTGATAAAATCAACTTATTCACTATGATATTATATAAGAGTTAGTAAATTGAAGGGCAAGTAACAGAAGACTCACATCAACAGCCCGAGCTTTCAATTCGTTATCATCCTCAATTCCTGGCGGTAGTTCTATCTGAATAAACTTCTTCTCCATTATTGGGTGGGAGCTGGATCCCAGAAGAAGTTGGGGTTCACTCGGCCCCGCAATGGTCAACCTCTGACGAACCTTCCCCACCTTAGATCGCGGATATTTTACCTTTGAAAAAGGAAGACGACCCAACCCCCCCATGTCCATCTCAGCAGCAATCCTAGTCTTCATCCTATGTTCGTCCCAGTGTTTTATCAGTGGGAGATCGTGTCTGCATTCTTGTCCTCTAAAATCGAACCTCTGGAAATAGGTGATCATCAGAAAAGGGATACACCCAAGCAAATAGGCTGGCATAGGGTCCTTTACAGAGTCTTTCGCAGCACTAACTATACCATTTAACACGTAAGAACACCAGTCAAACGTTGCAATACAACTGAGATCTTCTACTGCCTTGAGAAGCTTTAAATCTATTCCGTTATTTGAAGTGGGGCATAGGAACGACGACATACTACACAAAACAAATAGCCTGCAGAATTCATCACCACCTAATTTGTCCTTCTCTAGATCTGTGAATGCCTTGCCCAAAGGGACAGGATCAGCCGCTTTAACAATCCCATATCGTGACCGCCATCGATCTTTCAATTCCTTGAATTCCCGTTCAGTAGATTTCTTGTAGCGGCCAGTAGGAACAAGTTCGAGGGGATTGGGCCCCGTGGGCAACAAGAAGCAGTCATGTACATCCTGCTTAGTAACCATGAACTCCTTTAGTTTAGACGCCTTGAAAACATAGGACCCATCACAGAAACAATCGAAAAAATGAAGGACATGCGCAAGCGGGTACGTTATAAAATTCAATTCTAGCAGCCCCCCTAAACCAATTTTCTTGACTGCTGCAATCTGTGCCACATTCAGCCCCTCCATCACTTTGACCAGCCTCGCGGAGCGACACCTCACCTTAATCTTAGGCAAGTCTTGTGTCTGAATTTCTTCGTCGTCACCTGAAGCCATCTGAGGAAGACAAGGATTAACAATATTGAACTCCATGTATTATGAAATAAAAAGAACACAAAATTGAAGAAAAACAAGGAAACTGTATCTTCATTAAACTTGAAGTTACTAACAAATGACTTGAAGTTACACACCAATCACATTAAAGTAACAAAAATATCAACTAAAGATGAAGTAACCAAATAAGCAACTGAAGTAACACAATATTGGATTAAAGTTACACAAAATTGAAGTAACACAAAATTGAAGAAAAACTAGGAAACTGTATCTTCATTAAAGTTGAAGTTACTCACAAATGACTTGAAGTTACACACCATTCACATTGAAGTAACAAAAATATCAACTAAACATGAAGTAACCAAATAAGCAACTGAAGTAACACAATATTAGATTGAAGTTACACAAAATTCACATTGAAGTAACAAAAATATCAACTAAACATGAAGTAACCAAATAAGCAACTGAAGTAACACAATATTAGATTGAAGTTACACAAAATTGAAGTAACACAAAATTGAAGAAAAACCAGGAAACTGTATCTTCATTAAACTTGAAGTTACTCACAAATGACTTGAAGTTACACACCATTCACATTGAAGTAACAAAAATATCAACTAAATATGAAGTAACCAAATAAGCAACAGAAGTAACACAATATTAGACTGAAGTTACACAAAATTGAAGTTATTCACTTTTATAAATTAAAGTTACCCACTAATTACATAAAAGTTACACACATTCAACTTGAACTGACATACAATAAACATTGCAATAGAAGTTACACCCTAATAAATTAAATTTATTCACTGGTTAATAAAAGAAAAAAAAACCCAAATTAAATAGAGGTTACACGAAATCAACTTGAAGTGACACAACATGAACATTGAAATTAAATTTATAACTTTAATCAGTGTGACAATATGGTTAACTCAGATTGCAATCAATGTAATTAATTGTATGAGTAAGATAATCAGGAACCCTAATTTATAACCGGATTAAAATTATAAGGACTGTGTTTGAAATAATCAGAAACCCTAAGATAATCAGTAACATATTGAGATATAAATTAAAAACAACAAGAAAATGTAAAATACCTGAGAAAGATGAACTGTGGTTGATGTTTGATAGATGAACTGTGTTTAAATTTAGAGAGTTTGAGAGTGTTTTGAATGTAGAGTTTAACGAATTGAGAAATGATATTGAGAAATGATAATTGAGAAATGAATTGAGAGAGTTTAAGTGAGAATGATAAATGCTATCATTTCAGCAGTAAATGAGCAATAATGGGTTTGGGAAATGATAATTCAAATTTTGATAAATCAGAAAATGAGAGTTTTTCAAATTAGGGGGGAAATTAGGGAGGACGTAGGAGTAATGGGTGTGAAGTGACTGATTAGTTGCATGCATGGGTAAGAGGGACTAATGATAGGCATGAGAGAGGTAAATAGGATAATGATTATTTGAGTGGGATTAAGTCATATTTGCACTTAATCTAAGCCACTCATTTAAGAGATCCAATGGCTCACAAAAGGACTTATGGACTCACTATTTCTATATGGACTCTCTTGATCCTTTCTATATATATATATATATATATATATATATATATATATATATATATATATAGAGAGAGAGAGAGAGAGAGAGAGAAAGAGAGAGAGAGAGAAAAGAGATCAAGTAAGTCCACCTCTAAATATTGAGTCCCTGAATCCTCATCCAAGCCCTTGAATCAAATGGATGAGGGGCTGGGATTAAAACAAAATGGATGGCCAAGATTGTGAGACACACTCAATCCAATCCCCTTCAAACCCTAATACTTATACCCTTCCCTCACTTTTTTTTGTACTCATTTTCACATCCTCTCATTCTCTCTCTACCTCCTCATTCTCTCTCTACCTCCTTTATCTCTCTACAATTTTCTAAAAAAAACCAAATAAATCAACTCACTCCTCCCACCGGCCACCACCACGGCACCACCACCACTCCTTTTCGCCGCCTCCACGGCACCGCCACCACTCCTTTCCCACCGGCCACCACCACGACACCACCACCACTCATTGATAACCTGTTAATTTATTTGTTCAATTTTTTAATTTTCGATCTACTGTTTAGTAAGTTGAGTTCTTAATTTTTTTTTCATTTTTCGATCTTTTTCTACATCTATTTGTTTGATTTGTTCCTTTCTTTTAGTATTTCATACCTAGATTTTGATTTGTGTTCATTAATTTGTTTATTTTTGTTGATTCAACTACTTAATTAGTTGATGTACTGAGTTGAGCTTATGTTTTGCAGGTTTCAATCGTTTTCTACGCTTATTTATCAATTATGGTTCAATTTTAGGTACTTTCATTACTTCTCCATTCTTTGCTTCGAAATTTATCATGTATATTTTATATTAGCTTTTATCCTCGATTTGATTTCTTTTGATTTTTATGTTATTTTTGTGATGTTAAATTTAATCAGTGATTAAATGATCATTTATAAATTTAAATCAACAGTAGTGAGTTACTTGTTTCAATTTTCGTCTCTAATTACGTCTTTCGTGCTAGATCTTGTGCTTTATTTGATTTCTTGAACTTTTTGTGGATTTTTAAATGCTTAATAGTTGAATGTTATTCTCTGATTTTGTGATTGTTTTTACAAGTGAAATCAGCAGTTATTAGCCGTCTCGTCTAGTTGAATTTAAGTATCATACCTAGATGTGAGTCCTAATGTGTATGGAAACAACTTTAATAGCTTCTAACTTGCACGGTCCAAGTGAATAATCTCAAACCCTTGTATATAGGGCAATTTCGCTGTTTTTCCTCATGTACACTCCTACTTTTCAGCCCTATATGTATGTAAACTTTGTGATTTTCATACTTCGTACAACATTGATATTGTGTAGAAATGTAGGTGTAGTTTGGAAAACTGAAGAATGTAACATCTGGAAATTAGTTGGGAATGTAGCTAATTAGTATGTGATAGGCAGTTGTTATGTTATTTTAGAAGTTGCTAAGTTATAAGTTACGAATTAGAATATATAATGTAAATTTGTTTGATTAAAACTGTTATGAAAATGAAATCTACAATTTTTTTTAAATCATTCTCGTGTATTGAATTTGCCAAAATCGTTCAAAAAGCCTTAACTCCCAAAACTAATGCCATTTGACATCATAAGTTTTGTTCTGATATGTGTGTTAAATTTAAGTGTCACACCTACATGTAAATCACCAGTTTTGTGATCTTGTACTCTATTTGACTTGTAACTGAATCTATATCAGGTAAGGGCACAACCCTACCTAGACACAGTTGTTACAAGCCTAACGGCCATACAATAAAACATATACTGCAACTCCTTCACTACCACTTTATAGAGAGTGAGAACTCTGAAGGATAATGATACCTCATCTTGAGATTGTGTGACTTAATTATATATTTCATACCTGCGATTTTTGTTCAATTTGTTGATTCAATTACTTAATTAGTTTAGCTAGTGAGTTCAACTCTTGTTTTGCAAATTTAGATCATTTTCCCGCTTATCCGTTTGATTTGTTCCGCTAGTTCTACTATGTATGTCTCATATACTTGATTTTTTCACACTCGTCACATTGTCTCAGTCGCGGTGTAATGTCTGCCTTTATTTTGTGAATCCTATGCCTAAGGTTTGTGAATCTTGGACTTTGTGGTGTGAGTCTAAGACCTTCATTCGTGAAACTGCTGTGAACATAGGAATTGACTTTGTGAAAGTAGGTCTTTATTTTGTGAATCTTACGCCTAAGGTTTGTGAATCTTGGACTTTGTGGCGTGAGTCGAGCACATTACTTTGTGACACTGCTGTGAATTTTGGTATTGACTTTGTGAAAAGTATGCCTTTATTTTGTGAATCATGCGCCTAAGGTTTGTGAATCTTGGACTTTGTGGTGTGAGTCGAGTATCTTACTTTGTGAAACTGCTGTGAATATAGGCATTGTCTTTATGAAAGTAAGGATGTATTTTATGAATCTTACCCATATTGTTTGTGAATCTTAGACTTTATTTTGTGAAACTACATAAGAAAAGGTCATATGTTCACAACACAAAGTCTAAGATTCACACATTACCTCTTTATTGATACTTAATGTATGTGTTTGTTATTTGTTAAATGCATAAATCAATTTCCACTATATTATCTATAAGCTCAATAGGTAGAGCATTGTACTATTGTGCAAGGTGTGGGTTCGAATCCCACATAGATAAAAAATATAAATCTACAATTATTATAAAAGTTTGTAAATGCTAGTGTATGTTCAAAATTAACAATTCAATTTTTAGATTCGCAAAATCGTCTTAGTTTCACAAAACCAGGTTAGAGATTCACAAAATCAAGTGCAAGTTTCACAAAATCCAGTGCAAGTTTCACAAAATCAAGTGCAAGCTCAATTAAGTCGTGTAAAACAGAGATAGACAAAGTAAAGTGTTTGGGTTTTGTCTATTTTATTTTAGAGAGAGTATTTGGACCAAATTAAAAGATAAGGAATGACCTCAAATTTTCAATCCAATGAACAACTGAAAATCAGCCCAATGAAGTTTGGTGAGGCAGGCCGCCTCGCCATAATTAACGGCCTCACCTGATTCGACCTCTATATATAATTGGGCTCCTGTACGAACTGAAAGTTCTATACGAACTTACGAACTAAATAAGGACCAATGGATTTGAGAAAACAAAATAGTAAATTTGTGGTCAAAATATGCCCCCAAGTCTCTGACCACCAAACGTACATCCTATCTCATTCACAACCCAACTCTCTTGTCAAGTATCACTCCCAGCCAACTAACGTCGGCGCCGGAGCTCTGACACATTTTACCATCAACCGTGCATTCGTTTGATGTCGGCTTGTCTACTAGTGTTTCACCGGAATTCCAAGCTTCCTTATTCTCTTCCGCTTTTCTCCTTCATCTGAATCCCTCACACACTTCAACCACAAAGTCGCCGGAGTTTCGACACCTACTCGTGTTCTTATCATACCTCGTTGTCGGAGTTCCATCAATGGTAGGAAATCTCAAAGTCAGGACGGCGAAGGGCATGGTGACTTATGAAGATGATGGGTATGGGTTAGGTGTGTTAATAGTGATAGAGTGGTGGTTGTTATAGTTGTGATGATGGTGTGGTGGGGCCAGTCCAGCGACGACAACGACGATGGTGGTGTAGTGTTCGTATATTCGTACGGTTATTAATATGGTTATGTAGTATTATGTATCTGGACATGAAATATGAGACTAGGTACATAAATGACTACTCACAATTTGTTTATACAGGAGTAGTGATATGTGTATAACTATATTTGGGCTGCTACTGGATGAATCTCAGTTCAATATGGGATGCAATAATACAAATGTCCATCAAACAAGACAAAAATCTATTTTATTTTATATTCTTTTAATTGTAACTAAAGAGGGTTAAGAATCTTACTAAGACTATTTTAAAATAAATAAAGTTAAAACACAAATCATGACATAATTTTATCGATTAAAATAACTTACATAATATCGAGATTGGCGTACTCCTATTTAAGGATACTCAGTCTATTTATATATAAGTTATTTAACTTGTTAGATAGACACTTTTAACTTGCTACTCTGTATTAGATAAATACCTTTAGCCTGTTAGATACACTCTTGTAAGTTGTTAGATGCGTACATTTCGCTTGATATATACGCTCCACTAAGTTGCTAGATAAAGCCTTTAGTTTACCAAAGTTATGAGGTAGGTACCTCTATCTTACTAGATACACTTCTTTAAGTTGCTAGATACATTTCTTTAGTTTGCCAGATACACTCCATATAAGATACATACCTTTAGTTTGCTAGATACATTTCTTTAGTTTGTCAGATACAGTCATTTTAAATTATTAGATACATACTTCTAACTTGCTAGATACAATCATTTTAAGTTATTAAATACATAACTCTAACTTGCTAGATACATTTCTTTAGCTTGTTAGATACATATCTCTAGCTAGCTAGATACATTTCTTTAGCTTGTTAGATACATATCTCTAGCTTGCTGGATACACTCCTTTTAAATTATTAAATACATTTCTTTAGCTTGTCAGATACACTTCTTTAAGTGGCTAGATACATTTCTTTAGTTTGTCGGATACATTTCTTTAAGTTATTATATACATACCGCTAGCCTGGTATATATATTTCTTTACTTTGTCGGATACATTTCTTTAAGTTATTATATACATACCGCTAGCCTGGTAGATACATTTCTTTAGTTTACCAGATACACTCCTTTAAGTTATTAGATAAATTTATTTAGCGTGTCAGATAAACTTCTTTAAATTACTAAATACATACGTCTAGCTTGTTTCATGATAAACATGAAACAAGTTTGGGTAGAATGGAGTAATAAGAACTTCATTAAACTCAAGAATTATTAAAATAATTAAGTCTTACTTAAGACGGATATTATCCGTCTTAAGATTAACATGTATCAAGTACTATTATATGATGGTAACAGACACAAAATTTTTAATATTTTCCAGACAATAACTAAGTAGTTTGATATGTATTTCAATCGTATTAAACTAAAGATGAATAACGTCCGTCTTAAACGAAAATTTGCGTGAACAAAGGACCATTCATATTGAATATAACATACCAATTACCAATAGTCCATTTCTACTTATTGTACTCTCGGATTCATCCAACCCACTCACGTTTTCCAATCACGCTTATTATTCTACTGTCAAAGTGTAAATATTGTGATTCGTAATGCATGATACAAATATGACATTTAATCAATAACTAATTTTCTTAACAATTAAGCAAACAAAGAGTCTATCTATCTAGATACATTTCTTTACATTATTATATACATACATTCATCTATCTAGATACAGTTTTTTAAATTACTAGATATATAACTTTATTTATCTATATACATTTTTTAAAATTATTAGATACATAACGTTAGCTAGCTAGATACACTTCTTTAAATAACTAGATACATATATTTAGCTAGCTAGATACGTACCTTTAACTAACTATATACACTTCTTTACATTAATAGATACATACCTTTAGTTAACTAGATAAATTTAGTTAAATAACTAAATACATACTTTTGGCTAACTAACATTTAGCCAACTACATTTTATACAAATTACAAAACACATAAATAAGTACCAAAAACAATTCTTCATCAAAAATTCAAAACATAGTCAAACTTAGACAAACTAGAATTAACTCAAACAAAAATTCATAACCAAAACACTTATCATGTAATAATAATAAAATCATTCATGTTATGGCTAATAGCACATATAGCCTCCAGCCAAAATGTCAACATCAATTGACACGGCTCAAATTTGCCATCTTCAAAATCCCAGGCATCGAATTAATATAATACGGAGTATATCTTTAAAATCAGAGGCAACCTCTCATGTAATACCTTTCACCTTTTATCAATCAAATCTTCTGTTGTTGTTGCGCTTCCGCGTCAAGTTCTCGGTCGGTGATTTCCTTCATAAAGCCGCCGATCAATTGGCTTGATTCTTCATATTTTGTGATAAATTCATCCATTTCGGCCTCCACAATCTAAACTTTAACTTCAACCTCGGCTTTCTATCTCTTTAAGTCAGCGATCTCACAACAGAGTTTATAAGTCTCACGGCTGGCCTTGAAAGCCGCCGTTTGTCAGTGTACGACTTCCAGTGGTCGTCAATGGCCAGTGATAGGCGTTGGGGTGTTAACTATGAAGATGAGATAGGCGTTGGGGTGCATCAGTTATTAAACTTATCGTCTTCGCCGGAGTGATGAGTCCGGTCACGTACGCCGGTAACCTGGGTTCACCGACATAGGTGAGGCCGAGCCTTAGTGGTCGACACCGGATGGTGGTGGAAAGGGAGAGATACAAAGGGGGTGGGTAAGTGGGTTGAGTTTGTTATATCGGGAATTGGAGATCTAATTTGAACCATTAGTATTTTCAATATATGGATGGCAGCGTTATTAATTTGGGGAGTTCGTACAGTTCGTACAGAACTTAAGTTCGCACGGGATCTCGCCCCTATATATAAATATATATATATATATAGAGACCGGATCCGGTGAGGCAGCTAATTATGGCGAGGCGGCTAGCCTCACCAAATTCATTCATTAAACTTGGACTTTGTTTGTTTTGTGAATCTCAGACCTTAATATGTGAATCTGAGACTTTGTTTTGTGAATCTGAGACCTTATCATGTGAATCTTAGACTTTGTTGGACTGACACCTAATTTCTAATATGCATTGGGCTGAAAAATTGTTGGGGTCATTCCTAACTTTTCATTTGACCCAAAATCATTTCTCTCTCTAAAAAAATAAAAAGCCCAAAACACTTAACCCATCTCTCTCTAAAAAACTAACAAAAAATATATCTTCATAAAATCTTTATAATATCACAGATTGATATATTAATGCATAAATTTAGGTAACTCAATCAATCATATAAGTTTGTTAATTGCATCATTCAATCAATTGCATAAATTTAGGTAATTCAATCGATCATTCATTCAAATTTTCGAGAGAAGACAAAGATTTCCATCAATCAATTGCATAAGTTTATTTTTGATCATTCATCTAGTTAATTGATCATTCCATCAATCAATCAAAGACGAAGATTTCCAGGTAATTTCCAGTTAATTTCCAGAGCATAATAATATAGGTTTGTTAATTCAATCCTAAATCGATCATAAATCGATGATATAACGATCGATTGATATTTCCTTGATGATAAAAGGCTCGCGATTTACTTATTACATTATTTTCGTCGATTTGCAGCTGTAATTGCTATGGAGATTGTAGATATCGCAACGGTTGCTGATAATACAACGGTTGAAACAGGTATTTTTTTTTTTTCGCTAATTAATGTTTTATGAATCATAGATTGTGTTTTATGAATTCATATGTTAAGTTTGTGAATCTGAGTCCTTGTTTAGTGAATATTGAAGCTTCATCTGTGAATATATATAAAAGATAATACTCTGAAACTTG
>JAIUZE010017038.1:0-18000 GCA_022085475.1 Heliosperma pusillum | reverse complement strand
AACGAGTATATAGTTCATGGTTAATAGCTTTTGTGTCCCGGGCCTGGGGGGCTTATCCCCAAGTCGGGGCATGGCATCCTAAGAGTTCCGCTGTGGGAAGGGAGCCAGCTTAAGTACTAGCCATCTCTGCTTAGGGGGTCGCCTAGTAGAGTTTCTCGTGTACGGTTATGTCATGAGACGGGGAATGGAATAGCTGTTGTCGCTAGGTCTGATCAGTCTAGGACTAGGATGTTTTCCTACCTTGTGGTATAGACTAGAGTTACAGAAGTCGACTATTGACGGTTCTAAGAACTTATGCCTGTCCATGTTTCTAGACGGATTGGTCCTTTCATGTTTGTATGATTCTATGAGTTTTAGAAGGTGAGATGCAAGCCGGCTAAGATTGATAGAGTTTGGATTACCGATTGTTAACTGATTCACATGATTACGTGTTGATTAGGGTTTGAGTGTATCATGGCCACGTTACAGGGTAAACTCTGAGCTAGCATACCAGCTTCCCTACCTCTTGTTATATTTTATTATCGGTTTCACATGATAGCTTTCATATGATAGGTTATATGTTAGTTAATTGTTTCATAACATGGAAAGCATATCATATATGTTTAAGTTTTGTATTTTCCATATACATTGCTTTTATGGTATTCATGTTTCATTAAACTCGACATTTCGTGGCTGGGAGAACTCGGAGTTACTCCCCACTGACTGTGGCTTCCGTGTTTATATTTAATGCGGTCGAACAGGTGGTGAATGCATATTTGGGGTACATTGACGAGCTAGCGAGCGAAGTATTTACCTTAGACCTATATTCGGTTCTTAGATTGTATATTATTATACACTCGTTTTATTTCGTATTTATACGGGAGATATGTCTCCCGTCTTGTATAATTTATTTTGTATAATACTATTTCGTTTTGTAATGACCCTTTTTATTTCAGACACCTTCGTTATGTATTTAAATTATTTTTTTTCTTTCCGCAAATTTGAGGGTGTCACACTTTATTTGACAATGATCCTATGCTAATCTACATGTGAAACTTATACCCTAGGTACATTCTTTATATTGTTATTTACATAATCTTGTTATTTGCTATCATTTACCAAACCAAACCTCAAACAAATCGACTCGACCTTGATAGATATCGATCCATGACAACTATTTGACATCTTTCGTCTCCCTGAGATTAACCCCTACTTCCCTAACTACATTTATTTGTTGTTAGTTTAGCCTAGATTTATTATCTTTTATTAGGTACGCGATAAGCCTATCAAATTTGGTGCCATTGCCGGGGAACACGGTTTGATTGTTTTGTTATTGGTTGATTTCTATCTTGTTTTCTTTTGTCTTAAGGAACACTTGTTCCTCGGGACCGTTCTCACGGTTTTCTTGTAGTTTTAGTTTCATTGTTTTCATGTAATGCAACTACCTCAAGGGGATCACATTGGCCTTACATAATGACGATCAGATTTAGATTCCCACAATATGAGCATGAACCTTTCCATGATTATCTTGGCAGATTTTATGACTATGTAATCATCTTACTTCCCTCAGTCATATCCTTGATGAGATCTTCATGGGTCATGTTGTGCTTGATGGTATGGACCTTGAGTCCCGTAATTTGGCTCTTTAGATGAGTTGTGGAAGTCTTTACTAAAAGCGCGAGGAGGAGTGTTGACTGTTGAGTTGTCTTGAATTTCATGGCTTCTCAATGTCGAGAGGTAGCTCACTATCAGGCTTCATTGAGCATCCAAGAGAAATTTCATAAGACAATTGATTACAACTGAGGTTGTTTTTACTATGGTTTGATTTGTTTTGAAAAGATGATTTAAACTTGGTGTTATTTTGAGATTTATCGTTATAACGGCTTTGAGTTTTAAGTTTTAAATCAAATTTGATTTGATATATTAGCATTTATTCATTTTATCTATGTTATATGACATGTGATGGTTTTGCTGGAGGGCCTGGTGTGAGCTACCAAGTAGTCTTAGAGATCCCACTCTGTTATTTTCATTCTTATTTTGGCTGTTGTTGAACATTTTTGCAGGTTTTAATTTTTAGCCATCTGTAGCAAAAGTGGCATTTGTATTGACTTACTTTTCGGGAATTGTCTCGTGGATTTTATTTATTTATTCCAATTTCATTTAATGTAGCTTTCATTAGGGGTGCTAACGAGCCGAGCCGAGCCCGAGCTTGGCCTTGCTCGGCTTGTGCTCAAGAACCAAAACTCGAGCTCGAGCCGATCTCGAGCTTACCCGAGCTTGAAAAAAATGTGCTCGTAAAAAAGCTTGCGAGCTTTAACGCGAGCTCGAGCCAAACTCGAGCTCAAATCGAGCCTATATATAATTGTTGATTTTTAATTTTTTTTTCTTCCAATATTTTCAATAACAAGACTTGAAAGATATGTGTAAAAAAAATTGGCAAATAAGTTAGAAATTTGATATATGTGATACAAATATATAATAATGATAATATATTTTTATAAAATATGAGGAAAATCTTCTCTAATCACACTAATTCGAGCTGCTCGCGAGCTTTTCGAGCCGAGCCGGTGTTTGCTCGGCTTGACTCGTTAAGCTCTCGAGCCGAGCCCGAGCCCGAGCCGAGCTCACACGAGCCGAGCTTTGACCGAGCTTTGACCGAGCCGATCTCGAGTTGCTCGCGAGCTGTCTCGTCTCATTATCACCCCTAGCTTTCATTGTGTTCTTAATTCCGTTTCAACAGTGATTGCGGCACTATTTTGCACTAAAAATTATGCAGGATTACATGGAAACCGTTGTTGTGAAGATGAAAAATCGTTTTTTCTAATTCAAAGTTAATTATACGTAGAAGAAGGTTAGAAATAAATTAAGTGAATAAATACAAAAGGACAAAGTTCGAAGTTCATTAAAAAATGTCGACAATTGTTAGTAATGTGTCGAAGCCGAATAGCAGCACCCTGATTAAATAGATTAGTCGAGGTCTTTACGTAAGGTTGGGTCGGTTGTTCCATACCAAAAAGGGTTGGGTCGGTCCATTGCATGTTTTGTAGTTGTGAAGAGTGAAACTCATCCATTGGTCGATGTTTGGGGTTTCATGTTGGTGATTTTGACTCGTTACTTACATGACGTGACCTCTTTAATCTGTTATGTAAGTCCATAATGTTGATTAAATTTTAAAAAGACACGTATGAAAATGTAAATAAAATTATTCATGTAAAGTAATGCAAGGAAAATAAAAACAATATAATATAAAATAAAGTTAGAAAATGCAAATAAAGCTTTCCGAATTCAGAAATTCGGATTGGACAATTGAAGACTTGAACCTTAAGCTTTCAGATTGAACAATACCCCATTAAACAACCCAATTAGTAGAAAATCCCCCTCAACATATCCCAATTAAATAATTTGAGTCGTTGAGTAATATCGTAGATTTGTAAGATGATGATTAATTTGTGAGAAAAGCGAAATGAAGTGAGTGGTATTTATAGAGTTGCGGAGATATAAAAAGGAAATGGATGAACAACAGCCAGAAGAGCAACGAGCAATAAATTCAATGGCCATTTCGCGCTATCTCTTAGGCCGGGTCGTGCCTGGTTCGGGCCGTGTCTGAGCACGGGCTTTTCACCAAATCAATCGACGAGGCACGAATGGAGCACTCTGTGCCTGGGCTGTGCCGGCACTGCCACGTGCTCATGGCGTGCTCAGGCCGCCCATCGTGTCGAGGCCCGATTTTCTAGCTCTATTTGTTAGTTATACAGTTGAAAAGTCACATAAGTCTAGAGCATGAAAACCAATGTAACAATCTTTTATAATTACGTACAGACACACAAAATATGACGTTTATTTATCACTCCGACAAGGCAATAAGGCAAATAAAAGGGACAAAATTCACAAAAAACAAACATATTAAAGGGAAAAAGGCAAAAAAAAAATGGTGTGATTAAGAATGCTCGCATTTAATTTAAGTATCTAATGAGTATGATCCATTGTGTAGCAATGACGGAAGAAAACCAAGCTCAAGCACCTCCTTTAAGCTTCTTAGTGATGGTGGCAATGTACTTGCCCTGGTATCTAGCTTGTTCCAACTCCAGCTCTGTAGGCTGTCTCGAACCATCTCCGGCAAAAGTTCCAGCTCCATATGGGCTTCCTCCTTTCACGTTTTCCATCTCAAACATGCCCGCACCAAATGTGTATCCAATTGGAACAAAGATCATTCCATGGTGAGCCAACTGAGTTACGGCTGTCAAACTGTAACAAGCATCACATAAAAAGATAAGTTAACCTTCTCTATATATTCAACCCAAAAAGCAGATGTGTGCGGCCCCGATCCTTTTCATGGATTTAACACGGCATCAAAGCACATCACCATAGCCTGACTTTAATGAATTGTTTTGGGCCAATTGTTTCCAAGTAGATGACGATAGTTCTTTAATAGTTTATCCAGTTAATGTGATTTGCAGTTAGAAAGGTGGGTCTACTTTGTGTATAATTGGCGGAGGATACAATCCTAGTCTTACAAAATCTTCAAAAATTAAAACATTAGCATGAAATAGTAGGAACTTACGCAGTGGTCTCCTGACCGCCACCTTGAGATCCAGTGCTGAAGAAGAGGCCAGCAGGCTTTCCTGCAAGCTCTTGAGTTTTCCATAGACCTCCAGTAGCATCAAGAAAAGCCTTAAATTGAGCAGACATCATTCCGAATCTCGTGGGGAAACCGAAGATAAATCCATCGGCTTCAGTAAGCTCATTAGGGGTTATAATCGGGGTGTTGCTCTTTGGTGCTGCACTCATCTTACCAAGCACCTCATCAGATAAAATCTCAGGAACCTGTTTCACATAGTCTCAACTAATCAGAGTCATGGAATTACAAAATTAAACTTGCAATATATAAATGGGCATGAGAAGATCTGAGTCTGAAAGTTGCATACTATTCAGCACTAATGTGAAGGTTCCACTGTTCAAGTATACAGCGCAAAAGTCATAATGTAGGGTGGCTATAATACCATGGCAATAAGGCTAGCCTAAGTTAGTAGGGTATCTCTCAGATCAGAGGTAGGATTTGATGTTTGGGCCTTTTGGGGTTACACAATACTACAATAGATCAAATAATTTGCTGGGCGAATATAAAAAGAGAGTTAGGGGCAGTTCAGAAAAAATACGAAGATTGACAAATGAATGTGTTTATTAAAAATGTATTAAGTGTCAGCATTACACATAGAAAAATCTATAATACTGATGTTGGCATTACATAATACAGAAAAACAGGTTCATAAAACTGACGTTTTTTTACGAACTATACTTAGCCCGAAAGCCAATAGCCTGTCATGAGGCAGCAGACGAAATACAAGAATAATGACGACGTTTGGAAAGAACAGCGAGTATGTGAATGTTCATTGACAAAAAAACAGGAAACCACATTTGCCAATTGGTAATTATAAAAGTGATGGGAAGAACAGAAAAAAATAACTCAGAAAGAGTGAAAGTTGAATAGAGGTTCTACAAAAATGTCAACAACATACAAATGCTTGATCTCAAGTAAGCTAGACAAAACAAATTCAGAAATAGCAATATACTGCAGTGTCAACAGCTTAAGGAACCAGAAGGTTTGCCTTGAAGTGTCCCTTCCAATATATGCACTCATACCCTTGTCCTAACAAGTAATAACACATAGCGGTTGTTTCCGAATGACCCCACAGTAAAAGAAGCACAACTAATTTTGTCAATAATAAGCCAAAGCCACATAATAGTAAGTTTTTGGCTCCATATCATAAAAAATCTTTCAAGTGTCCAATGGCACTGAATGCTACGAACTGCATCATACCTTACTGTAATAACTTGGGGTACAAACGAGTCATATCGGTGAGCAAAGAACATTTTCAATATTAGCTTCAACACTATGGTAGTGTGGTCTCTGAAATAATACAACTTTACTAGGGGTATTCAAGATTTCGAATTTCTGAAATGAACCGGTTAACAGATGTAAGAAGGAAAGAGAAATAGAAGCATATGTATAACCTGCCACAATTTGGCCTCTACGCCCTCTACAGAAGCAGCTCCTTTCTGAATTTCTTCTGCTAGTTTCTGAACATGTCCATACATGGAATAGTACCTGAAACAAAAATCAACTCGCATCATAACCACTTGAAACTTTGACTAAACTAAGCGATGGCTAAAAGTTACAATAAAGAATGAAGACACATTATTTATGTTCCCAGACGCTTGCCCATTTGCAACAATCAATGTACACAAGAGAGTCAAATGGCTGATGGCGATGAAAAACACTAATCATATGAAAAGACAGCTACATATTTTCAGCGCGTAAGGGGTGATAATATTATTTGTAGGAGATCATCTCCCCAAATATCAATGGATGAGAGGTTGAGATTGAGAACAGCTTCATAAATCTCTTCCACGGTAGTCCAATAAACATCAACTTCCTTTATTACATAGCCAACACACCTCTCCCTATAGAAGGAAGGCTACTCAGAAAGTCAATTACTACCATAGCAAAATCCTATCTCAAAATAAAGCAGCTAAACTATGCATTTTCTACTGAAAACTCCGTACCCCCAAAAACCAACAGACCAAGCAAACGCTAAGAGATATATCTAGGGAAATGCAAAAACATCACCAATACGGCAATACCCCAACGCTTCGAAGGTTCTTGCAAGTGGCAAATCAAGAGGGGTCAAATATACGCAGTATAGAAGTATTTATAATCCCCAGTAGAGTAGCTTCTGGTATAATGCTATCTAGAAAAACTCAGAAGCCAAAACGGCTTATAAAAAAACGATAATTGTTGAGCATATGCATCATCAGCCTTCACAACAGCTAATATTACATCAATACTCCGTAATTAAAACACTGAGTCTTGAAACTTTAACTTTAACTCGAATGTGAAAAGGCTGACTATTACTTCATCGTACAATTATAATGATGATCCTTAATCACTCAAACGGCTGATGTCAAAGGCGTTTGATAGTAATCAATAAAATTTCCAAAGAAGTTGCGTCAAACCATCGACCCCAACCAAACATAGGGGTAGTAACGGACCGAACATGATTGAGGCCTTGAGGGGCTTACCATTGCCATCGGCGCAACGACTAAGCTTCTTACATCCTTACATAATGTACATTTTCTTAACACTATACAGCTAGTGTCAATAATGTAGATTAGGCCATTGTCATTGACTACTCAACTAAATATGTCCAGTACAATCAATGGAATATATTTATAATTTACTAATTCCTACAAATTTATTTTAGACAAATTGATAATTTGATCATTTAATCATCGCTCAAAAGAATATATTTCTTTTGGGTGTTAAGCGAGTCACAAGGGCATTACAATATCGGGGGTGGGGTATTTGACCCTGGACCGTTATACCTCCAACTTAACCACTAGGCTAAAACCGCTTCGCTACTCAAAAATCTCCAATTAGTCAATCCAAATTTCAGCATAACCCATCAAAGGAATAAACTTTCAACAAAGTAAACACTGCCCAGATAACAAAAATTAATACTTATTACAACCAATCACAAATAATGAAGCAGAATGCAATCAAACCGTAATTTAAGTAAATATAACACCATAATTAACAATCAAATTAATTAAAAATTAACAAACAAAAACACGGTTATTGGGAATTAAACTTACACAATGTAGACTTTAGTGGCCATAGATAATAGATTATAGATTATTAATAGTAAATGGGAATTAAACTTTCTTTTGTTCTTGTTGATTTTTTCTTTTAGAGAAATATGAAATGAAAATTGTGATGAGAATAAGGAAACAAGGGGAAAGGTATATATATAGTAAGTGGAGAGTTTAAATTTAATTGGAAGATAAATATTTTCATGTGGGATTAATGATTAATTAGTGTGTGATAAAAGGCTGACCAGAAAACGATGTCGTTTTGTTGACTTGTATTTGGCTCGAAATAAGTGGGAAATGCGAAATGATGCTATCAATCTGTCACGCTTATCATCATCATGTTTTGTTATACACTTAACACTTTTACTATACACCGTCCCTTTCTTTCCAAGCTAATGTATTATGTAATGTATCATCCAATTTACAACATATAACTACATAATTAGTTGTTTTTTCTCAATTTAAGGAAAAAAAACAAATACCATACTAATAAAGTCTTAGCGTAGTAGTTAAAATGCGGAGTAGCAAATGGTGAATACGATTTTTCAACATGTTAAAAGTAGTTAAATGAAATGTTTGTTGACCAATATGACATTGCAATTTGAAAAAGTGTCTTTATTTTAACTTTCCGAAGTATTTATTATAAAACTTCTTGTTTAAGTACTTTTAACATATATCCTTAGGGCACATTTTAAAAATACCAATATAATTAAAATTAATCATTAATGGTGATAAATTGTTCACTTTTATTTTAAGTTTTTCCTGAAAAGTTAAAGCTAAACAATTGTTGTATAAGAGTATCACATACGTATATTTTAAACGTAAGTAGAAGGTGTTAGATAAACATAATTATACAGAATTAGTGTAGATCACGTAATAATGCACAGTTTTTAGGTTGTTATATATACAAAGCTTAACAATTAGAGTTAATAGTAGTTAAATGCACTTTGAGTTTTACTTTCAATCATTTATAATTGTTAATGTGCAATAACTAAGAGTTAGGAAAAATAAGATTTGACATTTTTACTCTGAACACAATTGAAAATGTGTAACTTAAACTATTTCTTAGGTATTTAAAGTCTCTGGTTAAGCATATACTATTTGTTTATTTTGTTTATTTTGTTCTAATCTATAAGTATAATAAAAAGGCAAGACAATTGATCATATTGCACCATTCCCCTTTCTATGAGAGTTTTAAAATGCCACATCATCTTCATTTTATAAAAAAAGAAAAAGTTTAAGTTATTTATAGCATTAAATACAATAAACATTAATGTGTTTTTCTATTCTTAAAAGCAAATTAAACAACAATTAAACGTGAGAGTAAATTATATATTTTTAGGATTTTTTGCTATAACAAGATATATAAGACAAATAAAAATCACGTCACATAATTCTAAGTTTTACTTCATTTGTGATGTTATATACCCCTCAATTTAATATATTGAATACATAAAAAGATTCTAAAAAGAATGTAACTTATTTGTTCATATAATGTACCTCAAGTATTATATAGAGCTGCAAAATTAATATATCATACTCCAAGGATAATAATGTACTCTAAGGAAACTCATCTAGACCACGTTATCCTAAAAAATGTATTGCGATGAGAAAAAAATTGAAAAAGAAATAAAGCAAAAAAGATTAAAAATGACATGCTAAAATAAGTAAAACAAAGAAAAGCAACAAAAAGAAAAATCAAATCAAAAAAACATATCAAGATAAAATAAAAAAAAAACAAAATACTAAAAGAGAGAGAATCAAATTTAGTGGTTATTTTCGTAACAAATTTACACCAAATTACCTCACCACCAACGCACCCGCCCTCTCACACCCCACCACCAACCTATCAACCCTGCCCAACCCACCACTAAACCGACATGCCCGTATCAGAAAACTTATATGTGTTATACAATTTAAATTAATAATTTTCAATTAATAAATTATACAATTAAATTTGGATACATAATTAAAGAAAACCAAGAAACTTGATAGATAATATTAATAGTAATGTCAGGATTTTACAGGATTAGCTTTAGTGTGCAGTTAATGTGAAAATTATTTCGTAATATTCTCAAATTATATTATAAGAAGCTCTTAAAATTGTGACAATATATAGAACTATTAATAGAACCACATGTTTTCGTATTATTTTATGTAAGAAAATATTATTCAATGCTGAAACTAAACAAGTAAACAACCTACGAACATGGCTGATTTTGTATCTCAGGCAATTCCAAATATTTATTAAAAATATGATAAGTTACATTAACACATTACTCAATATATTTCCCCGGTTACCCCTATAAAAGCATAATTCATGTGAGATTGGATAATAAGATATTATACAAGGTACAAAGATGTGAGATTGGATAATAAAAAACATAATTCCCACACTAATGAGGTTACGTTGATGCGTTAATTTACACAATTAATTTCAAACGCACCCGTGATTTTCACGGGTAAAAAGACTAGTATACAAAGTAATAACACAATTTGAAGTAAAACTCCATTCTTTCATCTTCAATAAAACAACTCGTCTTACTGAATACGGGTACTATCCGTCACATGTTGAAGACGGATAGTGCCTGTTAGATTCCATATTTCTGACTAGCTTGTACTCGGTCGAGTAAGGGTCACTCGACCGAGTGGTGTGGGTACTCGACTAAGTATGGTGCATTCGGCCGAGTGATGCTGGTGTGTCAGTTAGGCAGCCTTAGTGTAGTGTGCATGATGCAGCCATATCTATATACATGTTTATGTCTCCTCTTAGTCACTTTAGTAACGGTTTTTAGTGCCTAAATGAGCGATTAAATGCTATTATTGCTAGAATGTCGATACTGCCGCCTTTTGATGTTTTAATGCAAGTTAGATCCATTCGCGGAACAATTGGATGATAATGAATACCGCGAAGTCGATAGGCACGGAGATCAAGAAGAATGAAGAAGGAACGTAGTGAAGATGGGAGCATTCCAAAGTCACTCGATCGAGTATGCATATACACGATCGAGTCGCGAGAAGAAAGAGTTGGTGCATATCAAGAACACTCGATCGAGTCGCAAGCAGAATACTCGATCGAGTACCCCAATACTCAATCGAGTATCCTTGGGAATCCGTGTTTTCCTAAAATCTTTAATATCGGATTATTGTGTATATAAATAAAAAATTCGTCCCTTGTTATTTATCATGATTTTATTACTTAGAAAACTCATAGAAAACCTAGTTGTTATTATTAGTTATCGTATTGCTTCAACTTTCGGAAGATCTTGTGCTTAATTCCTCTTGTGATCGGTAATTACTACTTTACATTGTTATTCAAGTTTTAATTTTTAGTTATTTCAATTGCTTTGATATTCATCTTTCCTATGCTTTTTAATTATATCTTGTATGAGTTTAATTGCTATTAGTTTAGTTATTATAAGTAGTTAATTCTTTAATCTAGGGTTGAAGGGGATCTAGGTTGTTAGAAGGGGATTGATTTATGAATTGATTGTTAAATTTCATAAGTTGTTGTTCAATTGTTGTCTTACTTCTAGTTAATTGATTTACCGATTAGAGTTAATTAATTAGTCTTGCGAATTAGGATTATCACCGACCGCGTTAAGACTAATATAGGCAGCGGCAATTGGATAGACTAGTTTAATGATAGCGATCGCATGTTAAGTCTAGATCTAAATGGCTTAATTAAATCGACCGATCTTGTGATCTTAAACAACTTAATTGACCTTTTTATTGATTATATTATATCCCCGGATAACATATCTAATGAACCTGAGACCCTAGACCTTTAATCTTAATGAATTCGTCTTCACTCTATTGCAATTAGTTATAGCTAATCATGTTGGAGTAGGTGTCCTCCACAAAAGTGCGCCACATAATAAATCTTATTATGGAATATAATTGTTATATTTATTGACTATATATATGATTAGTCAGTTGATTAACGTAAATCAATAACGGTTGGCTGACTAGAGTTTGACGTTATTGTCGTTTGACGGCGGTGATCAACTGATCCCTTTCGGTCACACCTAAAGGATGAAATCCAAATAGTAACTAATTATTTGTATACGATACAGTTAATTAGTACATTACATATTTTCGATATGTACGAGAGTTAATTGTTAGAAATTGAGTTAAGAACTCAAATTCGATTAAGCTTATTTTTCAATTATGCGATAATTGACTAATAAATTTATATCTTATTTTAATACGGTTAAATAAGATTTAACTTAGTAATTAATCGTTAAATTACTAAATTAGTTGATGTTTTGAGATAGAGGTAATTAGTTAATTATATTTACAAAGAGTTGTAAAATAAATTAACTAAGCATTGTGGGACCCATTATATACTGATATAATGGTAGAATATTACTTAAAATGTTAAGTACATATTATTCATTTATTTGTTTCATATAATTGTTATATGATCAAATTAAACACTTAATTATACAAGATAATTAAACATATGATTAATAAGTATTTGTGGGACAAATATCAAAAATCAAAATGGATCAAAATGAGGCTCACATGGCCGGTTGGTTTGTAGTTGTTGGTGATAATGTTTGTTCTTATTCACACTCACAAGCAACATATGCTTATGACATGAATAGTAAACATGATATCATTTTATTCACTACAACACATTACCACTTTGCATAGCAATAAAATAAGAAGAAAAAAGTCACTCTTGGGTGATGAAAGAGCCGGCCCTTGTGGCTATAAATTGAGCAATTGTTGTTCAATTTATTCACTTCTTCATTCTTGCTTATTTTATCATTCATCTCTCAAAACTCATCTTCTCACTACAACTCTCATATACTAATATTTCCTAAGTATTACTAGTGTAGTAATATAGTCTAATATTAGTAGTATATTATCTATCTTATTCTCTAGTTAATAATAAGGGTAGATTGTTTGGTTCATCTTGGTGCAACTAAGAGGAGATCTTCTACTTTGGAGATTATTTGTGTTCAACCATATTTGTAGCTCAAGATCAACAAGAAGAAGTTCTTGTTGTGCCCTTATATTTTCCATACCAATGTGAGGAAATTTCTTCTCTTATATAAATGTCTTTATATTTGCATGCATGTTACATAGATCATTAAATACTAAATTAACAAGTAATTTAGTAACAAATTATAGGAGTCTAATTAAGGTCTATGGACTTTCATGTGGTATCAGAGCTAGCTTGTAGCATGCATGTTCATTTTGGACATTTTATTAAAGTTATAAGATAACTAATAAATCAAATATTTTGAGTTAAAATACGATTCTGACGAAATTTTTTGGTGCATGTATACCTACTGACCTCAAAATGTTTTTGGTCAAATTTCGTGATTTTAGGGATTAATTTGCTATTTATTTTAATTTTTGGCGTTTAAACCGAGTTAACATGCATTTTATGAGTTAAAAGTTAACTAAAAAATAGTTGCATGTTGATTCTGGCCATGAAATTTTAATATGATCTCACATGTATTTCTTACATATTGTATGTAAATTTCGTGACTTTTACTTATGTATTGCATGTTTATTGATTTTTATACGATAAAAGTCGATAATATGAGATTATAATGTTCATAAAATTGAAACGTCCATTTCTGGTCTTGAAAATTTTTTGTACATTTTACATTCTGATATTGATACTCTTGGTGAAGTTTCATAATTTGTTTCACTGTTTTACTATATCTAATGTTTTTATTTGATAAAACCATTAAATACAAAGCTATTTGTTCATAAAATTAATTTAAATTTTTTGAGCAAATGTTTTTATTTTTATAATTCCTTGAATTGTTCCAGAATGTAAAAAATTTTTGGTTTCAAGTTTTATGATGTTTATATTTTATTTTGGTTTTATTTCATAATAGTTATGATTAAACCGTAATATTTAGCAAATGAAATCAAATCGATCTAATTAATGACCAAAAAAATTAGTATTGACTAATTTTGAGTTCTAAATCAGTTTAGTTAATTAGTTTGAATTTAAATGCGATTTAAATGTTGATAGTGATTTTTAATGGTTAAAAATCAATAAATCCCGGGAAAAATCGAGCTACATGAGCATGAATTGAACTTAGGACGATTTTGGCATGAATTTTGAAGCAATTTATTTTATTTATGTTTGAATGAATGAATGCCATTTATTTAATAATTTATGCAAAGTTTGTTCCTAGTATGGCCTAGTTATTTTTTATCGTTATTACCCGTAATGTAAGGGTATAACGGTTTGGTTGTAATTTTATTGCGATCTCGTATCGCCGGTTTGTATAATTTAATAATTTTATTTTATAGTATAAATGTATAATAGGAATTTGTATATTTCCTTTGTATTATTTTTTTGGAAGACGGGGACTCCTCAAACGTTTTGCCATTGAAGGTGTTCCAAGTGAGAGGCAAAGGGACCAGGAGTTGGTTACGAATTTGTAACGATCTCGTTAAGTTTGATTAGCTAGGTGGCCATTACTAGGATTTATTGTTGCTTGGTTTGCCTGCCTTTATTTCCGCTCATGCCAAAATCGTCACACATGCATTTTATTATCCGTTATGTCAATTCAACGTTATTCACATTCACCGACTTAGTTCGCTTATAGGGAATTAATAACAAAAGTGACAAGACCTCTCACATAACTTAAAAAAAAATTTGAGATTGTAGCCTTACCAAATAGTAACACTATGAACCCCGTGTTCATTAGGGCTACCCGCTCGTGGGGTCCCTTGTTACATCGGGTAAGTAGGGTGATGCGATCACAGCCAAAATTGGATTGGACTCAAACGATAAAGCTTTATCTTGGGACTAGGAGATGGATTGTGAATCGTCAACCACGAGTTCTAAGTGTAGAATTAGTCAAGTATTGACTTACCATTTTTAGATAAAGGTAGCATGCGATGACTATTTTTGTCTAAATATGGGTCTTGGAATCACTTATATAATTTCGTGAGGGGTCATTATATGAGTGACTTGTTAAAATTGTTTTTACAAGTAAATTATATATAAGCAATGAATGTTTATTTTCGTTGATATTTATTTTTATTCGCGCAATGACAATTATTTTTCTTCTATGAACTTATAAATCCGTTCAATCATGGAAAAGGTTTCCATTATTTTATACGGTAGCATTTTGATTGCAATCTCCGTTTATACCACCGTAGCTAAAGACAAAATGAATTTTATCTTTTGATCCTCATAATCACCATTGCAAATGTCTCTTATGAAGAGTAAATGAATAAGTCACACTTAGTCAAAAGCGTTTTTTGAATATTTTGTGACGCCTTCTTATAACAATGGTACATCAAATCTTTGCTCCAAAGAAAATATTTGTATTTTGGTATGTCGTCATAATGCTCCTTATCGAGGCTTACCTCAAAAGAGGCCAAAACAGTTGGGATGACTAGGTTAATCGATTTATTTGAAATCATGAACAACCAAATACCGTAATCACTTCATGAAAAGTTTATCCTTTTGAAGGTAAAACCATGAATGAAATGAAGAATAGTCTTCACAATAATTCCATATACTTGTCTAAGTAGAGATTCATGAAAGTGAGTGGGAGCACTAAGAATGATGTTTATATTCTTAATTGTTAAGACGAGGTTCAAGAGTAGGTTGGCTCGACTTTGACACAAGGCAAGGGATAAAGGCAAGACTATTTTGAATAGTAAAGTCAAAACCCAAGCAAGGTGTCGAACCCAAATTTTGACGATTCTATTTTACAGTGTAGGACACAAGAAAAGAATCTGCCCCAAGTTTTCTAAAGAGTTAGAAATTGGGTGTACTATTTTCACCCATAATATCTATATGATCGACATTTATTTTGCTAAATGCAATTTTTGGGTATTAGATACCCATTATGGTTTTCATCAATGTATTAAATGCATATAATAATGATTCGTGCGACGACTAACCATGATTAAATGTCGACCTACAAGGGAAATATAACTATTGTAGTTCTATTTTCATAGAGACATATAAAAGTTATAATGTGATCAATCTAGTCTTGAATTTAGAGGTATACATTAATAAACGTTATTATACCTCCAAATAAAGAATATAGTATCCACTTTTGTGTACGACACAAGTGTTTCACTTTTGTGAATAGAACAAACGTTGTATCTTTTTATGCCTATACTTGGTCCATGGTTATAACCATACCAATCAAAGGTAATTATATTCTTAACCTAAACTAGAAATCACTTGTCATATACATTGTAAAAGGCTCAAAATTGGTGACCCTAATCTAATCTTAATTCTGGATTGTGTAGCACATTAAAGAGGCTAGTATTGACAACTATCCCTAAACCATCTGATTTTGAATCTTATGGTGCGTGCGATTCTTGTATTCAAAGCAAGATGATTCGTCCCCTTTTTTATTTAAAAGGAAATCGAACTAGTTAGTTATTGGCCCTATTTCATAAGAATACGTGTGGTCCAATAACAAACACAACCAAAGATGGTAATAATTACTTCACTTGATTTACCGACGATTTAAGTAGATATTATGTTTAATTCTACTTAATGAGGTGCTAAGAGAAATCTTTGAAAAGTTCAAAGAGCTTCAATGAGAAGTAGTTAACAACTAGAGCATTAGATCAAGGACTTACGATTAATTCGTAACTATAAATATCTAAGTATTGACTTTGATTTTCACCAAAAGTATTGTGAAATGGTTTCACAAGTTAACTTCTCTAACACACATTATTAGATAAGGTGTTGTTAAATAGAGAAACAGAACCTTATATGATATAGTTTTGTCTTTGTCAAGTCTAAATGAGCCATTTGACTAACCTTGGGATCTTAATATTTTTGTCTGCTATTTCTTTTCCCACCATATTAAAACACATTTAAAACAGTCTGATTAAATTCCATATACGATATGGGTAGGTAGCGTACCTAATTTATAAGTTATTTGAATGAAACAAGTGCTCAATAATCCCACATTGAGCACGAGAACAAAGCATTTGTGACTCGTGATGCTGTCTTTCAATAAAAATACGATTATTTCTTGATAAGACAGAGTGGGAGAAAATGTTTCAAGAGCCACAAACTGAGCATATGGTCCGGAAAAAGTTTTCCTCATTGCTTGTTCAGTAGTTGTTTCTTCGGAACCTAGGAGGTTAGGTGGAATTTTATCGCTCCTTTATAGTGATGAATTCTAATATGCGACTTATAAAAGAATGTTTTTAGTCCCAACTTCTTGATATGGCTTAGAGTCATACGATTCGTAATGGACTCCATGCATGATGGTCAGGTATGTGACCTGGTAAATTTTACTTGAAGAAGTACGACCTATTCAATGTAAATTGATTTTTAAGATCGAAATTTGCATGGATGAACATTAAAAATGTTTTCAAAGATAACTGGTAGGCAAAGAGTTTTGCACCACCTTAATTCTTTGATCAATTGTTCGAATATACTAAGCGAATTACGCCATATCATAATAGTTATGATGCCAAATGGATTCAAGAACCACCTTCGTGAATACGTCTTAGAAGAGGTGTTAATTTTATATTCACCTGTGGGTTCGTAGATCCTAACTATCCTACGTTAATTTGCAAGCTTAAGAGGATGTCTTAAGTAAGCACTAAAGAGTTGGAATTAGTGTGTCAATCATGTCATAAAATATTTCTCGATATTTCGAGGAATTAAGTTTATACATGAAGTTTAGTGGGAGTAATATGGTTTTCACCAGTCTTATATGTGGAGACATATTAATCATTTTAGATGATGAAAGATTTTGGAGAAGTAGAATACATCTTTTAGATATCTGGATTTATGGAGATAAATCTAAAAGGATATTAGCATTGAGTCAAAATTCTTATATTGATAAGATCTTTTACTAGTTCAAGAAAGTTGAACACATAATAATTGATTCCTTTTGCTTCCGCTGCGGGATCAATTATATACGATGTGATGTATACTCAATCCGACATTTCGCATGCTTTGAGTATGACGAATCATTTGCAATCAAAACCAAGTGAGAGTCACTTGATAGCCATAAAGAACATCCTTAGTACTTGCGAAGGACTAAAAGATATGTTCCATGTATTTGGAGTTTAAAATGAGTTGCGTGTAAGGGTTACACAGACTTCAGTTTCCAAACTGATCAAAGTGATTTGAAATCACGAGCTGGCTGTGTTTTAGAGAAGATTTATCTGTTGGAAGAGTTCCAAACAGAAAATACTATTGGAAAGGTTCCAAGTAGGAGTGACATTTTCAAATATAAATGTCATGTATCCGCTGGAAGTGTTCCAGGCAGTTTTTCATTGCGGATTTAAAAACGGAAATGGAGTACCATTGCGCATTATGATGATGCATATGAAAGTAGCTTGGATTTCAGAAAGTA
Organism: Heliosperma pusillum; assembly: GCA_022085475.1. NCBI lineage: Eukaryota > Viridiplantae > Streptophyta > Magnoliopsida > Caryophyllales > Caryophyllaceae > Heliosperma > Heliosperma pusillum. The sequence goes on along the minus strand of JAIUZE010017038.1, from coordinate 34 downwards.
TTGGGGGACTAGAAAATAGTTAATATAGCTGTAT
>JAIUZE010017036.1:0-20407 GCA_022085475.1 Heliosperma pusillum | reverse complement strand
CTTCTTAGTGAAGGAAGCTGATCAGTGGTGGTCACTTTCTGGCCCTACTTCTAAGTTGGAACCTGGTTTTGGTTGGACTCGTTTCCGTGAGCTATTAGAGGCGAGGTTCTACCCTGATGAATTGAGGCAGCAGAAACTGAAGGAATTCATGGACTTCAAACAGGGAAGACTCTCAGTTCAGGAGTTCACGACCAAGTTCAACGAGTTGGCTCATTATGCCACTCGGCTTATTTCAAGGGAGGAAGACAAGGCATTCTTTTACCTAGGAAAGCTTTCTCCTCAGGTGAAGGGCAAGATCAGTAGGGGTGCTACTTCTTTTGTCTCTATCTACAACGATGTTATATGGGCAGAGAGTTCAATTCGAGAGATTGCCGAAGAGGGTCGTACCTCGTATGTTGCTCCTAATGCTTATGGTAAGAGACCGTTGTATCCTACTTCTCGACCTTCCTTTTCCTCCTCTTTCTCAAACAAGAGGAAGAATTTTCAGAGTGGACAACCAACTCAGAGAAACCGTTCATTCGTTCCGAGCAACAACAACGATCTTAAGGGTCGTATCTGTTTTGGGTGCAAGATGCCTGTGCATCCCGGTGTAGGCTGTTTCAACAAACCATTTGTGTGCTTTATTTGTCAAAAACCGGGACACAAGGCTAATGTATGTCCTGAAAGGAAGAAGATAGCTTCTACACCAGTTACTTCTGGGAGACCGAAGGGTCGAATTTTCATTATGAGCCGCGCCGAGGCCGATGCTCAACCAGACATTGTGACTGGTATGTTTTCAATTTATGAAATACCGTGTTTAATTTTATTTGATACGGGAGCTTCTTTGTCCTTTATTTCGATGAGACTATCCGATAAATTACCTCTCAAAGCTTCAATTGGAGAAAGTACTCCTATATCTTTACCGTCCGGAGATGTGTTTTCATGCTCTTATATTCATTCAGACATTCCTATATCAATAAACGGATCTACTTTTCCGGCTAATCTTCTTCGGTTTCCTCTTGAAGAATTTGATATCATTCTGGGCATGGATTGGTTATCTACATATTCTGCTCGATTTGAATGCCGTGACCAGAAGATTATTCTCAAAAGTCCTTTAGGTACCCGTGTATCCTATCAAGGGGTTCGAAAACAGACCACTGTGAAACTTGTTTCGGCTATGAAGATGGTAAAAGCTATCAAGAAAGGTTACATAGCTTTCTTATGTGTTGTGACTACTTCTACCACTTTGTCTTTGCCTTCATTGGAAGATGTGCCAATTGTTCAAGAATTTCGAGATGTATTTCCCGATGAATTACCCGGAATTCCTCCTGAAAGAGATGTTGAATTTATCATTGATCTAGTTCCTGGAACTGGACCAATTGCTAAAGCTCCTTATCGTATGGCTCCTTCAGAATTGAAAGAGTTGAGAATCCAAATTGATGACTTATTGAGAAAGGCTTTATTAGGCCTAGTGCTTCTCCTTGGGGTTCTCCCGTGCTCTTTGTCAAAAGGAAAGACGGTTCTATGCGACTGTGCATTGATTATCGTGAGTTGAACCGTGTCACAATCAAAAATAAATATCCACTTCCGCGTATTAATGATCTCTTTGACCAGTTACGTGGTGCTTCAACTTTTTCAAAGATTGATCTAAGATCGGGTTATCATCAAATTCCCGTTCGTGAAGAAGATATTCCCAAAACTGCTTTTAGCTCGAGGTATGGTCATTTCGAATTTAACGTGATGCCATTCGGTTTGACTAACGCTCCAGCAATATTCATGGATCAGATGAATCGTACCTTCAGCGAGTACCTCGATAAATGTGTTGTGGTATTCATTGATGATATTTTGATCTTTTCTAAATCTAAGGAAGAACATGCTGATCACCTCCGAACCATTTTGGGTGTTCTTCGACGCCAAAAATGGTACGCTAAGTTCTCTAAATGTGAATTCTGGTTGCCCGAGGTATCTTTCCTTGGTCATGTCATTTCAAAAGACGGCGTTATGGTCGATCCAGCTAAGATTGAGGCCGTGGTGGAATGGAAGAGTCCGAAAAATGTGTCCGAGATTCGGAGTTTCCTTGGTTTAGCGGGTTATTACCGTCGGTTTGTGAAAGATTTCTCTAAGTTAGCAAGACCGATGACTCAATTGCTAAAGAAGGAAGCAAAGTATATCTGGACCGATGAATGTGAAAATGCCTTCTTGGAATTAAAGAAGAGATTGACTACCGCACCGGTGTTGGCTTTACCAGATGATGAAGCTGATTATGATGTCTATTGTGATGCTTCTAAGCATGGTTTGGGATGTGTTTTAATGCAGAATAGAAAAGTCATTGCATATGCTTCTCGACAACTCAGGGTTCATGAAGTGAACTACCCGACTCATGATCTTGAGTTAGCAGCTGTGGTGCATGCATTGAAAACTTGGAGACACTATCTTATTGGAGTTCATTGTCGAATCTATACCGATCATAAAAGCTTGAGGTGCATCTTTAATCAGAAGGAGTTGAATATGAGACAGAGAAGATGGTTAGAGTTAGTGAATGATTATGATGCCGAGTTGATTTACCATGAAGGAAAGGCAAATGTTGTGGCAGATGCATTGAGTAGAAAGACTAGTCATTCATTGACTGCTCTTAGTACTTTACCCGATGAACTGGTAACAGAATTTCAGAAGCTTAAGATACAGTTTGTTGGGAAAGGATTCGATTATCTTGGTGCTTTGACTGCGGAACCCGATTTCTATCGAGAGATTCGTACTTGTTTACCGGAGGATGCTACTTTCATCGCTATACGAGCAAAAATACTACTTGGGCAAGCTAAGGATTGTGTGGTGGATAATGATGGCTACCTTCGTTACCATGGTAGAATGTATGTTCCGAGAAGTGCCGAGTTGAGAAAGAGAATACTTGATGAAGCTCACCTTTCTCCTTATTATATTCATCCTGGCGGTGACAAAATGTATAAAGATTTGAGACCACAGTTTTGGTGGCCTAGGATGAAGATTGAAGTAAAGGAGTATGTTAGTAAATGTCTTAATTGTCAGAAGGTGAAGATCGAACATCAAAGACCCGGAGGTTTGCTACAACCTTTGGAAATTCCTCTTTGGAAATGGGAGTCTATTTCTATGGACTTCGTGATGGCTTTACCTAAAACTTCTAGTGGAAAAGATGCTATCTGGGTTATTGTAGACCGTCTAACCAAGTGTGCCAGATTCGTGCCTATCAGAGAAACTTGGAATATAGAGGTCTTAGCTGGTGCCTATGTGAAAGAGATAGTACGCTACCATGGAGTTCCTAAAGATATAGTTTCAGATCGTGATCCGAGATTCAGTTCCCGATTCTGGACGGCTTTGCAAGAAGCCATGGGTAGTAAATTGTTGATGAGTACGGCATTTCATGCCGCTACTGATGGTCAAACCGAGAGGACGATCCAAACTTTGGAAGATCTTCTCCGGGCTTGTGCCTTAGACTTTCACGCTTCTTGGGAGAAGTGTTTGCCTCTGGTTGAATTTTCTTATAACAACAGTTACCATGCTTCGATCAAGATGGCACCGTACGAGGCTTTATACGGTAGGAAGTGCCGTAGTCCGGTTTGTTGGGATCAAGTCCAGGATGATCATGTGTTGAGTCCCGACATAGTGACTGAAACGATTGATCAAGTTCAAGTCATTCGTGAGCGAATGAAAGCCGCTCAAGATAGACAAAAATCCAATGCCGATGTCCGTCGTCGACCACTTGAATTTGATGTTGATGACCGAGTATTCCTTAAGGTGTCACCGATGAAAGGAGTGAAACGGTTTGGAGTGAAGGGAAAGTTGAGTCCTAAATATATTGGACCGTTTCGTGTGCTTAAGAGAGTTGGTCCCGTTGCTTATCGTTTGGAATTACCTCCGAACTTGAGTAAAGTTCATGATGTGTTCCATGTTTCTCAATTGAAGAAGTATATTAGTGATCCGAATCATATTATTCAAGAAGAAGTGTTGGACTTGGAACCTAATTTGGCTTTGGAAGAAAGGCCGATTCGTATACTTGAAAGGGCTAGCAAGCAACTCAGAAACAAAGTGGTACCCTTAGTTCGTATCCTTTGGCGTTGTGGAAACGTTGAAGCAGAAACTTGGGAATCCGAAGCTAAAATGTTAGCTAAATATCCCGAGCTCTTTGCTTGAGGTAAATCTCCTTCTTTCTTCCCTCTTTCTATTCGATTGTCTTTCGGAATATTCCGTTCCTTCTATCGAATATAAAAAAAAAACTCTATAGATAGATTTAGAAGCTTTAGTTAGAAATTTTAGGCATAGATAGTAGAGTTATTACCTTTACTATAGAATTGTTGAACTAAAAGCTTTTGGAAATGTTTGATGATTTCAAGTAGTTTTACCGTCAAGGAGTGTTGAGACTCGTTATTGGAGACGTTCGATAACTAGTTTTCTCATTTATTGATGCGAAAATGTATCTTTTAAGTCTTTGACTTGGGACGTCGATCTTCTTAACTGCAGACGAGAACCTTCCGCCTCATTGATAAGACCCTGTATGTTATTACATTTTTTAATATTTATTGTGTGGTTTACGGTTTTGTGTGACATGATGTTGTTTCCAGTACATATTGGTTGTGGTGTGAACATTCTTCCTCTTCAGTTTCGAGGACGAAACTTTTTTAAAAGAGGGGGTGATTGTAACAACCGTTAATTTTGAAAGATGAATTATATTGAAAAAATAATAAATTTAATTATTTTAATTTATTACGATGTATTTGAATTTATGAAATTTATATAATTATTTCGAATTTATTCGGAATTAAAGAGTAGGTTTTACGGTTTAACCCCGAACGTCATTTAACTATTCCCGAGTCAACTTAAGTCCCTAAACAAACCGAAACCCGACTCCTGCATGAGTCACACGCCCAAAATCACCTTTGTCCTTCATATTAGATCTTTTAATTAAACTAATAATAATATCTAAGATATTTGTAACTTTATCAATCTGTCAGTTTAAATTACGCAAATCGCTTAAAAACAGACCCGTATTCCTCCTACTCCACACGCCTCTTCCTCTTCCTCTTAGGATTAGATATTTTCCTTTCTTTTGATTAAACTAACATAATATCTAAATAATATCTAGATATTTGATTAAACTAAAATAATATCTAATAATATCTAAATAATTACCATAATATATTTATAAAACCCGAGTCAATCCCGTAACAACAAGTTCAAAACCCGACTCCATTAATCCTCTATATTTACACGGCCAACTCCCACTCTTACTCACTACTTATCTTTTCATTTTACATTAAATCAACTTAATATCTAATTAATACCTTCTTTAATATAATCATAATCGTTCTTCATGTTCTTGATCGTTCTTGATCGTTCTTGAGCAAAATCGTCACAATACCTTCGTTACTTGGTCAAATCCGTCCTAACTTAAATTTCTAGAGTCTCCTCTCCGCTCTTCATCTCCATGTACGTTTTATTTTCAATTCCGACAAAATCGTTTTCAACACTTTAATTGTTGAAATCAAGTTTTAATTCTAATAATGTTATTTTTGTCATTTCTTATAGGAGAAGATTATGAAGACGAGTTTGGTGACTCGTATATTTTAGAAGACGATTAGTAGACGGGTTTTTAGTTCTTATTTTGGTGCTACATGGTTTTGTGCTAGCTAAGGTAACTATTCCGAGTTACTCGACGAATTAATGTCACATACTTTAGTTGTTGTTAATTTTATTTACGGTTTTAAGTAGTAACATGCTAGGTTGTTATTATTATTATGTTTTATGAATTTTTAACATATTTATGGTTTTTGACTTGTTGGATGATTTGTTCATAATCATGATTTTTGTATGAATAATGGTTGAATTGGTTGTTAAAATGGATGGTTGTTAATTAAAACATGTTAGAAATAATTTGGGGTTGTTCTATGGTGGTGGCCGTGTGTGGTGGCCGTGTGTGGTGGCTGAAAACCGGCCGGTTCAGGCCCGGTTCAGCCCGGTCCAGGCCGGTTCAGACCCGGTCTGGGTTGGTCCGTGATTTGGCCTTTGGGCTTGTGTCGATACTTGATTGTTTTGTTGTTGTTTTGACGGGTTTTAAATATGTTAAGCATGCGGGAAATATTAAGAAACGGTTTTAGAAATGGTGGACCAAAACCGGCCCAAACCAGGCCCGTGGGCCCAGTCCAGGCCCGGTTCAATCTCGGTCCAGCCCATGACCGTGAGTCCCTTTGGACTTGTGACGGTTTTTGAGTTTATCGTTATTATTATATTATGTTTTGTAATATTTAGCAAGTGGGAAATTTTAATAAGTAAATTATTTAATTAAACGGTTTTCATAATATTATTATTTCTCACATGTTAGAAATTATAGCATGAGATTGTCGTTTAATTTGATATTCCTTAAGTCAAACGGGTTTCGTAAGAATTTATAATTCACATGTTAGAAATTAGAATAAAATAGCATGAAATGAATATGATGTTCTTATGTTCAAGCCTAAATGGCTAAGACTATGATTCTAGCCGGTTTGACCAAACGGGTTTGGTCAAACTAAGATCTAGTCAGCCCCGTTTTGACTGATGACCCGTCGCGGGACTCGGGTCGGGGATTTGTCTTCAGGTAAAGTTTTATTTAATGAAATGAATGAATAAGCCTTAGTAGATATGAGGCGATATGATTTTGATTGATTTATATGCCAATTAGTCACATGTACGAAGTTTTTCCCGTGACTGTTTAAGTGGATGATTTTATATGTGTGTGTGACTAAGTGATCATAGAGAATATGATTATATGGCGGTTTGACCATTCTAATTCTAAATGAGCACCTTGGGACCATGCATTGCTATGCATTAATTCTGTAACGAGTATATGTTCATGGTTGATGCTTTTGGTTCCCGGCTTGGTGGGTAATCCAAGCCGGGGGAATTGCGCCTAATTCTCACTTTGGGCTGGAGTCGGGGGGCAGCTTAAGTACTAGCAAACTCTGCTTAGGGGTCGCCCTGTAGAGATTTCATGTACTTTTGGTCATGAGACAGGAATGGGTTGCTGGTTGTCGCTAGGTCTGATCAGTCTAGGATAGGATGTTTATCCTACCTTGTGGTAATCCTCGAGTTACAGAAGTCGACTATTGCCGTACTAAGAACTTATGCCTGTTTCTAGAAGTATTGGTCTTTCATGTTTGATGATTCTATGAATCTTAGAAGGTGAGATGAAAGCCGGCTAAGGTTGATAGAGTTTGGATTACCGGTTGTTAACTGATTCACATGATATCTTGTATGATTAGGGTTGAGTGTATCAGGGGCATGTTTTAAATGTAACCTCTGAGCTAGAATACCAGCTTCCCTACCTCGTGGTATAGTTTGTTAACCGATTCACATGATAGTTTGCATGAGTAGCTTAGCCTTCATATGATAGGTTATATGCTAGTTATTTGTTTCATAACATGAAAAGCATATCGTATTTGTTAAGGTTTTGTATTTTCCATATACATCTCTTTTATGTTATTCATGTTTTATTAAACTCGACATTTCGTGGCTGGGAGAACTCGGAGTTACTCCCCACTGACTGTGGCTTCCGTGTTTATATTTAATGCGGTTGGAAGGTTTGTGATGCATACATTGGGTACATTGACGAGCTAGCGAGCGAAGTATTTACCTTGGACCTATATTCGGTTCTTAGATTGTATATTATTATACACTCTTTTATTTCCGTATTTTTACGGGAGATATGTCTCCTGTTTTGGATAATTCTTATGTATAATATTATTTTTCTTTTGTTATGAACCTTTTTATTTATGACACCTTTGTTATGATGAATATATTTAATAGTAGGTTCCGGTTTTAAAATTTACCGATTTTCACTAAAGTGAACCTATTAGAAACGTATTCTCATCTTTTATTTATTTAAATTACTTGTTTATCTTTCCGTAAATTTGAGGGTGTCACAATGGGTGTCCATTTTATTTTTGCATTTTGTCATTTGGCACAAATGTAACATGCGACATGTAACATATAATTTTGCTTATAAATGTGCATTTAACCAATTTAAATGCAATTTCATAACAAATAATTAGACTTAACATTTTAAGTCACATTTTATAATTACACGTAAATAAAATGGGTCATCTCATATTTGGTTTATATAATCTACAACAATTTGTAATTATAATAAACCAATTTTGCTTATCTCAAATGTTTCATAAACATCATGCATTCTTAGTAATATAACAATTAAATTACTAAAAAATGAATCTTATTTAATTATATTACAATAAGATATAATTCTCACTTACAATATAAATTTAGTTCAATTTAAGGGATTAATTAATATGTATCGCTATACAATTAATTAATGTACATGATTAGGGGATTGTCCTTTTGGTGTGATCTCAAGGGATCAACTGATCACCACCGTCATACGACAGTAACGTCAAACTCAATTGAGCCAATCGTTACCGATTTATGTGGACCAGTTGACTATAATATTCATCATCCCTTTGTATTCTTATTATTGAGATTAAATTATGTAATTGCACTATTGTTGAGGACACTCACTCCAACATTTGCAAGTTGAATGTTATCTTTTCATCTCCCACTTCAAGGGTTAGCCTCCCATGTTTTACATCAATCACCGTTTCGGCAGTGTGCAAAAATGGCCTCTCAAGAATAATGGGGATTTGAGAATCCTCCGCTATTTCAAGAACAATGAAGTCCACCGGAATGAAGAACTTTCCAATTCTAACCGGGACATCCTCCAATACACTTAAGGGTTGCTTTGTAGATCGGTCCGCCATTTGGAGTGTGATGTTGGTGCATTTAAGTTCTCCCATGCCATGTTTTTCACAAATGGAATATGGCATCACACTCACACTAGCTCCCAAATCACACAAGGCCTTGTCAATTGTTATGTTGCCTATGGTGCATGGGATAGAGAACCTACCCGGATCTTTCAACTTTGGAGGGGTTGGGCTTTGTAAAAAGGCACTACACTCACCGGTAAATGCTACGGTTTCAACTCCACTCAATGACTTCTTTCTTGTAAGGATGTCTTTCATGAATTTTGCATAGGCGGGAATTTGAGTGATGAGGTCGGTGAATGGAATGGAGACCTCCAAATTCTTGACAATGTCCATGAATTTTCCTAATTGCTTGTCTAGCTTTTTTTTTGCTTGTCTAGAAGGGAAAGGTAGCCTTATCACAATAGGCTCCTCAACCTTCTTGTTCATTGTTACCACTTCATCCTTCTTTTCAATAACAACTTGCTCACTTGAAGAGCACTCTTCCTCCTTATCATCCATTTCAACAAATTTATTTTCAATTGATTCATCATTTACCACTTTGTCTCCCTCACCATTATCATCTTCAATTGGCATCCTTGGTCCCTCAGAACTCTTTTCACACCTTAAATGTATGGCATTGGCGGTTTCATTTCTAGGTGGGTTACCTTGAGGAGGTAATTGACCTTTTCCCCTTGAGGAACTCCCCGAGGCTATTTGGGTCACTTGAGTTTCAAGCATTTTGTTGTGGGCAAGGATGTTATTGATGATAATATCTTTGGCTTGGTTGTCTTTTTGCAATTGGAGGATCGCTTTTTGAATGTCCAAGTTTGGATCTCCAACTTGTGGTTGCATTGGAGGTTGATTTTGTGGTGGTAGGTTGTATTGATTTTGGTTGTATTGTGGTTGATTGTAGGAAGGTTGGTTTTGATTGTAAGAAGGTTGATTTTGATTGTATTGTGGTCTTTCAAAGTTTTGTTGATTGTTTCTCAAAGGTGGAGCAACAGATGGTTGTGGTTGAGGGTTTTGGACATTTTGGCTTTTATATGAGAGTTTTAGGTGGTTCTTTGTGTTCTCATTGTAAAAGTTGGAGTAGGGATTTATTTGCCTATAAGATTGAAAGGCATTCACTTGTTCCACGGATCCTCTACAATCTTGAGAATCATGATCAAATGTTCCACAACATTCACATACCCCTTGAGGTAAGCTTGGTGCCATGACCATAGCATTCACTTGTTGCATATGTTGTTGAGAAGATGAGCTTTGAGCTTGTTGGAATAGAGCCTTTTGTTGGTCCATGTTGAGGTTCATTGCTTCCATATAAGAGCTAAGTTGAGCTCCAAAGTCGGCTCCCATTTGAGTGACGGAACTCACCTCATGCTTTCCCCTAGGAGTTTGCCTTGGTCTACTAAATTGTGAGTTATGGGCCGCCGTCTCCTCTATTCGTGCCAGAGTTTGAGCGTCATCTACTTCCGTGAACCTTCCATTTTATCCCATATTCAAGATTCCTCTAGCATCTTAAAGTCCATTCCAAAATTGTTGCACCAAGAACCACTCACTCAAACCATGGTGAGGGAAAGACCGAATGATCTCCTTGAATCGGTCCCAAGCATCATAGAGTGACTCTTCATCCCTTTGCTTGAAGCCGGTTATCTTAGCTCTCAATATATTTGTCTTCTCCGGTGGATAGAACTTTTGATAAAAAGCTAGAGCTAGCTTCTTCCATGAGTCAATACCTAGAGTAACCTTGTCAAGACTCTTAAACCATCGTTTTTTCGCTCCAATAAGAGAGAAAGGAAACAAGACCCATCGAATTTGGTCTTGAGTCACTCCCGTTTGAGAAACGGCATCACAATAATCACAAAAAGTCTCCATGTGTAGATGAGGGTCCTCACTTGGCATACCTCCAAATTGGTTCCTCTCCACCAATTGGATAAAAGCGGTTTTAACAATGAAATTCCGGGGAAAATTTTGTGGTACGGGGGGAGGGGGGGTGTTTGGAAGAGTATCTTCCGTGAGAATAGAGTGAGATGAGAATTTAGGTATTCTTGGGAGGTTGAATGGTTGGATGGGAAGTGGGACGGTTGGTGGGATTCCAAAAGGATTCACAAATTCCGCGATCGGCACAACACCCTCCCAATTCTCTACCTTTGGATGCTCAATTTCAACCTCGTTACTTTCCCGGATTTCCCTTTCTTCACTCAAAGGTAGAGGCTCCTCCGTTGTAGTAGTCGGATTCGAAGAAGAGCTTCTATTTACGGTTTTGAAGACCTTGCGAAGTCTCCTAAAGTTCCTTTCGATCTCAGGATCGATTGGAGGTTGATCCTTTGGGGAAGCTCACCTGGGCATACAAGAAAACTAAATGTAAACGGTGAGAATGCCTCGAGAAACTAGGTTTCTCAAGACAAGAGGCAAAAAACTAAAGAAAACAAAAACAATTAAATTAAACATACACTGTCCCCGGCAACGGCGCCATTGTGGTGTAGATATAAGCAGTGTGGTAGGAGTGTCGATCTCAGAGATGGTTGGTGTCTAAAATCGATCTAATAGTCTACTAGGTCTCTTGCAAAGTCACAAAATAATTTGGGTTTGGATTTGTTGGCTAAACTAAATAACAATAATTAAAGACAAATAAAAATAACAAATAGAGTCTATAACGAGAAAGATTGGATTTTTATCGAATAAGATAGAAAACTAGGGTGAGTGGGTTCATATGGGTGGTATGGTCGGGTGAAAAAGTCGGGTTTAATAATTTAAGTGTCGTCTAATCTAGGAAAGTGAATTGAGGCTTTCGGTCAAACTAGCGGTTCTACGAAAAACCACGACTTTCGATCTTATGGTATTCGAAACAAGCGAGAGAATCATGCAAACTCACGTAGGCATTTCATCAAACATGTTATAAGCATAGCATGGAGACAAGACAATAATCAACTATTAACCCCAAGAAAAACACATTAACTCATACTAGAACCCATAATCCCCCACATAACCCTAGCAAGATTACTACTCACTCATATTCAAAGGAAATTCAATATTAACTAAGGATTGCACAAGAAAATCAACAACATTGAACATCTTCTAATTAACAATAAATAAAAACAAGGATTGAAATGAAAACTTAATTAAAAGCAAGATTAAGTAAAGGAATTATACCAACTTAGAAAAAGGTGAGAACTTTGATATAATAACCAAGATTTCGTCACAAATCTTTGAATACAAACCAAGTTCCAACACTAAACCAAGTCTCAATTGCTAATTAACCAACTAATAAGCTTAATTATGGAAGATTAATATAAGATGAAGTACTAATTCTATTAGAGTTTCAGATCTAGGGTTTCGTGCCCTCTAATTACACAAGAAGGCCTATTTATAGGTTTACAAAATGGCGGAAAGATGGGCTTCGAAAGACTTCATGGGCCGACAAGGTCACAACCGTGAAAGGTGTTTCACGGTCGTGAAAGCTGTTTAACGAACGTGAAACTGCAAGTCACGGTCGTGATATATGTGGCAGGGCAGGTTCTTCTTTCACGATCAAGTCACGACCGTGAAATGTGTTTCACGACCGTGACTTCACTTTCACGACCGTGAAATTAATTGCTCAAAAATCCACCTCCTTGGAAAGGCATCTCACGACCGTGAGATACCTTTCACACCCGTGAAGCGCTCCTTTTCCTTCTTCCTTTGCTTGACTTTGTTGGTTCCTTCCCGGTTTCGCTTGACTTGACTCGGGAGGGCTTTGGCGCATCGAGTAGTGCCCCCAAGGGTATGTGGGCCCCCAAGTTATGCCATGGGTCCTCCACGTGATCCACCTTCTTCTTTGTCGATCAAAATTAGATAGAAATCGCCTAAAGTGGCGGTTTACCTACAAGAACACGATAAAAACGAAAAATGTGGTAGAAGAAGGTAAAACACGTAGAAACGCTCTTAGGAAGCGTTAAAGGAAATCAAAACGGGGTGGAAAAATAGGGTGAAATGACATTATATCAACCACAAACAATTCTCCCCATAATAAAGACGTGCAGGGCTAGAGTAACAAAACTCCACCCAACGGGAAAGAACCAGACAACGACGACGGACTTCCTGTAGCATGGTGACACGCTCAAGAAGGTTGAAAGCATTTTGGAAATCAACCAGCAACATAGACAGTCCCACACCACCACCACGGGCCTCAATGAGCCGATTCAAGGCATGCAAGATAGCCTCTCTTCCACCGGACACCCCTACCCCAAACTGAAGGCCAGAAAAATAAGCAGACAAAGAAGGACCAACCAGACAAGCACCAACCTTAGAGACAAGACGTCTCCAGACAGTGCCAACAGCGATAGGACGAACACCCCCGCCCGGTTTAACAAGCGGCGTGAGCGGAGCGCCGGCAATGTACTCACCAAGACCTATAGGGCGCCGACACTCTAAAAAAGATTAACCACCCTAATGACAGAAGCGATCAAATCATCAGAGACAGCCACATCAGCACCACTCAAACAGTCCATAAGGTGTTGGGCACGAAGCCCATCCCTCCAGCAAGAAGTGTCACGCAGGAAACCACGAATCATATCCAAAACCACTGCCGAAGAGGCAACAAGAAAATGATGATCCACATGCAAATGAGGCAGTGAAGGAGATGGGGCGACATGATGCTTCTCTCGCAAAGCACCAAGCGTAGCATCAGAGTATGTGATCAGGCCTGTCGCAAGCCCTGGTCAAAGATAATTACCCAGACTAGGCTAACAACAAATTAATGTAATTAGGTAAGCAGGGGTCGATCCTCAGGGAGATGGTGTTTCCTATGGATTGTGAGATACTTGCAATTGGATTTTGTCTAAACGAGTATCTGGGTTTTGGGGTTTTGGATTCTAAATTAATCAAAAGCATAAACAAAATAAAAACAAGATAAAAACAGATCAAAATGAAAACAATGAAATAAATTACGAATTAACAATGATATAAAAGATCTAGGGAAATAGGTTCACACATGTAGGTTAACATATTGATGAAATTGGATTTGGAATAATGCAAATAATTCATTGTGAGTTCGTAAGAATGTTGTGTTCATTACAATCATAGACCAGATGGTCTAGCAGGCTTTTAGGCGATTTACTAGGTCTGATCTACCATGTCATGCTTTGTCTATTCAATTCACGTATTTCTACCTTGGAAAAGAATTCCACTTTAGTCAATGATTTTGGCCAAAAATCGTTAACTATCGTTACAATCCAACCATGCATAGAAACAACGTTTTAAAGGCACAATTTCTTTATCCAATTTTCATCTTTTAATTAACCTAACATGTAACACCCGCAAATGTACCCTATTTGTAATTTAAAAATATTATACGGATACTTTTCAGCGAAATTTAGTTTTAGTTTAGAATTAAATTTTCCGTGTCTAATTTAGAATTTCCGAGTTCGTATTTGGACTTTACACGAGATTCCGAGTAAGTTACGTCTTAAGACGCTTATGGGCTTTTTCCCATATTTTTCCACTTACTCCTTCATATACTCCCTCACAACCCTAACTCCCTCATTCAATCTTCTTCTTCTTCCTCACCAAGAAACCCCAAATCCCTAGCCTCCATATTTGATCCATCTTAGAATCATCGCTACTCCTACGTTACTCGCTTAAATTCACTAAGGTTCGTCTTATTCCTTCCCTCTCATCTTCCTCTATCCGTATTGGTAATAAAATTACCGTCTTTCTCCATTTTCAATTTATCCGTCTTTCTCAAAGGTGAATTATATTCATCTTTTGTCGTCTTTGTTTAGGTGGAGACTTTCTAGACCCCGACAAAGATTACTATCTAGTGGAGGAAGGCTTAGAAATCGTTTAAAGACGCATAAATGTAACGGTCAAGGGTTACTCGATATCATTTACGTGTTTTTAATGTGTTTTCTATGTTAGTAATCGTATTTAGAATAAGATTAGTAATGATAGGAATTGGGTTGTTGATGATAGTTGTTGTTAGTTGATAATTGATAATGAGAATTGATGATGGATGATGAAAATTGAAGTTGGTTAATATTCATAAGTGTTGAAGTGATGAATTCGTGCATATGTTGTTGGTTTCAATCACTCGTTGTTGTTAAACTTGTGTGTGGATCTATTTTGGGGAAGCCATGGTTGAGTTTAGAACAAAATGGAGATGTCTTGACCCAAGTCACGGTCGTGAAACTCATGTCACGAGCGTGAAATGAGAGGCTGACCAAATACCCTTGTGTAACAGACATTTCACGAGCGTGAAATTTAAGTCACGGTCCTCGTGAAATGTATGTCACGGTCGTGAAACTCATGTCACGAGCGTGACATACAAGTCACGGTCGTGACGACTGCAGTTTCACTACACTGACTCCTTTTCGAAAAATGATCATATCTCCTTCGTTACTTGCTTGTTTTGGACTTGTGACCTACCTTTGGAACCGTAAGAGGATAAGCTATCACCTCCACTTGAAATTTCTGCATTTGAATGTCTAGAACTCTAGTTATGGCCGTTTGAAGTGGACCCTTGTTTTAGTTGGTTTCCAAACATGTTTTTTCAAGAGGAGATCTATGTTTCTTATTTATTATGCTTCATAAACTTGTTCTAATGCTTATGTATCATTTATTGATTCATTTTAATCATAGTTAAATTTATATAATTCTCTATTCTCATGTTTTATGACGGTTTTTCATATATCCCACTTTGAGTCGGTTTTACAAATGTTACGGTTTGAGCACTAATTTCCTATGTGCTTTGTACTCTCATTCCCTTGGCTACCTCCACGTTCGTAAGGCTGGAATGTCGGAACAAGGAGTGTATCCTTACTGCTTAATTGCATGTGTTATTGGCATATGACGACGTTGTTGGGAGGCGAACGCTTTGCGTTGATCGACCCGGCCGTCAAATGTTGTGTACTTGCGAGGTGGTGTCAACTGCATGTAGCGTACCGCTTGTTATGAGGCTTGTGCTCTTTTCCGCCTCTTTCGTGAATTATCGACCGAATTTGGGGTACTCGGCGTCAATGATTGACCGAGTCTTGGATGCAAAATGTCATCGCATGTCGAATCGGAAAATGGTTTATTCCGAGAGTCTGGCCAGGTTTAGACTAGGACCGGATATTTATATCGTCGTGCTAGCAGGAGGAAATTAGTCTACATATACGAAATGTAGCATCGTGTATGCGTTCAGGGAAATGTCTTATCCCGTGGATGCCTTTTAATCATACTTGCCATGTACACGGTGCTAGTGCGTGACATTTACCGTGAGAGATGTCGTCAATGTATTGGTATGTTTGGATGGATGATTACATGATTGATTATTCGTGATCATTGGGTGACTTGGCATGGTTTGTTTGTCGAGTCTCAATCTTATCAAACTTATACCGCTAACGGTGAGATGCAAGCCCTAGTGACTGTATTTGGTTGCCTAAGAGTGTCTTCCCCGAGTCTATCTATAGCATGATGGTTACAGATTGTACTTCATATGCTCTTATCATTATATATTGAATTGCCTATCTATCCTTATCGTATTTCACATGTATATCTATATATGCATGCTTCTACTTTTGTATTTCCTTTTATGTACGTTTAATGTGATATGGCTGGGAGAACCCGGAATTACTCCCCACTGATTGTGGTGTTCATGTTTTTCATGGATGAACAGGTTGCTTGCATGGATGGCTTTTTGCTTGTGGTATTTTGGGTTCGAGTGTGAGCTAGCGGGCGTTGTCCCTGGATGAAACACCTCTCGACGTTCATTAGCTAGATGCTAAATAACTTTGTCTTTTGTTAACATTTTCAGAGACTACATCTCTTGTAGTATTTTATATTTGGTTTGTAATTACTGACATTCCTCGTATTTCTATCTTGCATGTATAAAGGTTTTTAAAATACCGTATTTTCCGCTTTATAAATCACATGCTTGTTATGTTTTATTTGCGCATTCGCGAGGGTTGTCACATAAAATGGCTACCCTACACCCTAGAAAGGTGACTACTTACTCATGGTATTTAGATCTACGTTTATTTTAACAATTAAAACTAGGCTAGACATGTTTATTTGTTCTTGATAATATTTTAAGACTTTTATATGGCGGTAATAACAACGATAAATTAACGATCTAATTGAAATAAAATGATTATAACAATATTACGATGAATCTAAGATAATCATGAATAGAAAACAATAATCAAAACAATAATTAAAGAACCTAAATAAAAGAGATAAATAGAAATGCCTATTTGACGATCAAAACAATATAATATAAATCCAATTGAAAGATGCTTGCATTATTTCTTCGATCCATGAATTACAATACTTAATAATTATAATAAGGAACTAGGAAATAAAGATTTTTATTGTTTCTAAACTAGGGAATTGATATGAGAAAGATGAAGATCTAATTATAAACAAAAAGAGGAAAAGAAGAGAAAAATGCTTAAGACGAAAAAAGAGGGGCTAGGGTTCTATTCTAATCTAATGTGTAATGTAGAAAATAGGGTTGTGTAATGTAAGTGTGTGGAGTTGTGGTGGCTGCATACTCTCTTATATAGCCTTAGGTTTCTTGCAAAACAATCCATGCATTCAACATATAGGACAAAAAATAGGAAGATGAAGGGATGGTGCGTAGAATCATGCATATCCGATCGGGTTCACCACATACCCGATCAGGTATATAGTGTTCTTGGTGCTTTGACTTTTGTTTCACCTCCCTTGGCATTTGACTTGACTTTCATTATCCCCATTGACCTTTTGAGTCGGGTTTGATGATACGGTTTGAGGTAAAATGTTGATTTCTTCGCCTAATTGATCGATCTTTTGACAACCGCGAAATCGTCTTTACTTCTTCTTCCTTTTTGATTAGTGAACCTTCTTGGAGTGCCTTTGACTTGGTCAAGCTTGCTTCACAAATCGTCGGGGTCTAGGCAAATGCTCGGAAATATAGAAAAAGGGCGTAGAAACGTCACTTTCCCTACAAAACAGGTTTAAACATGGAATTCGCCTAGAAGACGACATTAGCTCATAAAATGGCTTAACAAAGCACAAATGACATACAAAACCAAGCTAAAATGGGGATTAAAATCATACAAATATTCACTTATCAAACTCCCTCAAGCTAAACCATTACTTGTCCTCAAGCAAGCATAACAAGTATAATCAGGACAAGGGTTGCGAGCATTGGTTACTACACCATCAGGAAACAAATCTCAACATAAAGCTTTGGAAACATAATGAATCATAACCCAAAAACAACGTGGGCAAGAATGATACATAAACATGGCTGAGATTTACATAACGACGTAGCACAAAGAATTTCACTACAGATTTTTCGGCTCTTGCATGATCTTTTGACAAATGGACTCTCACGGTACACTCGAACACTCATTGTATGTAAAAGGTGATTTCTTTATGTGTAAATATTTTTGAGACACTCACCTATCTACGACTTATGAAAATGTGTCCGCAGTCTAATATGGTAAACAATTCAAAACACAAGTCAAAGATCACAATGCACACAGAAAAGAAGCCGAAAAATAAGAAGAAGGCTTTGGGAAATGGGTGAAAGGTGGACAAACAGTTATGGTTATGTGAAGTTTAAAACGGGCTAGCAACTAACCAATGATAAATGGATACTCAATCCAAACTTTCGATCAATTTCCCAGAAGACGGATAACTAAGCCAAAAGGAACAAGTGGGCTTATTACACATGACAAAATAAGAGTAAACTCCCTCTAAATGTTGACTTGACATTTCCGAGGAGATACTCACAACTTCTTCTCTTTTTTTCTTCCCTTTTTTTTTCTTTTCGTCCTTTCTTTTTCTTTTCTTCCTTTCGATTTTTTTCATTTTTTTTTTCTTTTTTTCATTTTGATTTTTTTTTCTTTTGAACATAACATCACTTGTTGAACATTTTCGTTCTCCCAAATTCACTTTGACATCAAGGAACAAAATCTTCTCAAACGAGCACCCATACACCATAGTCTAGCTACTAGCTCAACAGGGTAGGCAATTTTTATATGTAGCTATTATTTTGTGAAGCATTTGTATGAAGGGGCTAATTTTGAGGTGTAATTCAAAGTGAAAAAAGCCTTCAAATCTTAGTGAATCATGAATGCAATGTGGGAAAATATCCGTATATTTCACCTATAAATTTTAGGATTATAACAAAATTATAAGATACGAAATAACGAGTCATATATGAAAATAACGATATAAATAAGAGATACAAATTAACCTTTGGTCCTTGCAAATTGGCCTAAGAACAATATCAAAGGTATGATATCTCCTACTAGTTGCACCCAAGATGCTCCTTGATATGCCTTAATCGTGCTAGAACGATTATACAAAATTACCGCTAATTATATGTGAGGTTTGATGATAGATCTAGAGAGAAAAATTGAGAGAAAAATCACCCTAGTTATTTTGTTTGTGCCGTCACATGCCCCTCAAAACCCTAGGTATTTTTCTTTTTATTCTCACTTAATCATACTAGCTAGGTTTTCCTAAAATAAGAAATTGCAATTAGGATACTATCCAAACCCATTTGGACCGAGTAGATATATCCATTTATTGCTTCATATTTTTCGGTCACACCTAGTCAATAACATCCATTGTATTATTATAATTATCGTCACTAATATCGTCATCTTATTAATAAGTCCACTCAACCTTTTGCAGTCGATTTATTAATACATGTCTGACAACATTTACAATAATTATTACGAGTAATACATTTGCTTAATTAAATATAACGGTTTATATTTAATCACGAATTAACTGATTAGTTCGTTTAAGCTAACATTATTTACATTAATTAAATATAACAGTTTATATTCAATTTACGAATTAACAGTTTAATCCTTCTATCATCATCATTTTTTACTAACCTTTTAGTCAAATACATCGACTAACCTTTTAGTCGTATAAGGCATCAATATGACTATATTATTCATATAATCACATCTCTCAGACACATCCTATAGGTGTGACTTATAGGGACCAGTTGATCACCGCCATAATAAAATGACAATAACGTCACACTTCTAGCGAGCCAACCGTTATTGATAAACGTTAATCAACTGATTATTATACAAAGTATACCCTGTGAACCTACAGAGATTTATTTATGTTATTGCACTAACTGTGGAGGACACTGGCTCCAACAATCTCCAACTTGTCCGTACAAGTGTATGTGCGATAACCGATTCTCATATCCATAATAAATTTCTCCCACTCAATGTAAACCAATTTGCAAAGTCCGTATTCACAAAGGTCGTAGTTGACAAGTGATCAGTATCAAGAGTGGTTTCCCCGACTAGAGAGTAACTTAACTGATAAACGAATCTTCATTCGAGCATGGCCATGCATTTCAGTTACAGCTCCTCGAGTGGCCCTGAGAAATATCATATCCTGATAAAGGTTGGATAGTTTCTTCAACTCGAATCTTGCAGACACAAGCGCAGTATGAAATGACCCAGTGAAAATCTACTTAGCCTCCTGTTACGGTCGACCATGAGAAAGAAACCAAAGTCAACCCAAAACTGCTTAATCTCAGAGACAGTCAAAGAATCCGACTATAAGAACACTATGGACGTCCCATCCACGACCTGGCACCCTAATGTTCTGAAACAGTGGACTCCATAACGTTGTCACAAAATTGTCCTGCAGGTACATTATAACTCCATATGTGATCGATC
>JAIUZE010017032.1:0-11028 GCA_022085475.1 Heliosperma pusillum | reverse complement strand
TATATCCCACTTTGAGTCGGTTTTTCCAAATGTTACGGTTTGAGCACTATTTTGTCTTGTGCTTTGTATTCTCATTCCCTTGGCTACCTTCCCGTTCGTAAGGCTGGAATGTCGGAACGGAGAGGTATCCTACTGCTTAATTGCATGTGTAGTGGGCATATGACGACGTTGTTGGGAGTTGAACGCTATGCGTTGTTCGACCCGGCCGTCAAATGTTGTATACTTGCGAGGTGGTGTGATTTGCATGTAGCGTACCGCTTGTTATGTGGCTAGAGCTCTTTTCCGCCTCTTTCGTGAATGTCGACCGAATTTGGGGTACTCGGCGTCTATGATTGACCGAGGCTTGGATGCGAAATGTTTATCGCATGTCGAATCGGAACACGTTATTCCGAGAGTCTGGCCAGGGTTAGACTAGGACCGTATTATTATCGTCGTCCTACCGGAGGAAATTAGTGAACATATACGAAATGTTATCGTGTATGCGTTACAGGGAAATGCTTATCCCGTGGAAACCTTTAATCATACTGTCATTGTACACGGTGCTAGTGCGTTTCATTTACCGTGAGAGATGTCGTCTTTGTGTAGTTGTCTTTGAATGCGTGATTTCATGATATTATTCATGGTCATTGCATGATTGGACACCGTCAATGTCTTGGTTCGTGAATGGATGATAATATGTTGGATTCTTTGTGATCATCACATGACTTGACTTGGTTTGTTTGTCGAGTATCAATCTTATCAATCGTATACCGCTAACGGTGAGATGCAAGCCCTAGTGAGCGTATTCGGTTGCCTAAGAGTGTCTTCCCCGAGTCTTTGAATAACATGATGGATTCGGATTTGTATGCCATATGCTCTTATCATTATTTATCGAATCGCCTATTTATCCTTATCGTATCTCACATGTATATTCATATATGCATGCTCTACTTTTGTATTTCCTTCTATGTACGTTTAATGTGATATGGCTGGGAGAACCCGGATTTACTCCCCACTGATTGTGGCGTTCATGTTTTTCATGAATGAACAGGTTGCTTGCATGGATGGCTTTTTGCTTGGTATTTTGGGTTCGGGTGTGAGCTAGCGGGCGTTTGTCTCATGGACAGTTTTCACTCTAGATTGATATTAGTAGTTTTTGCAAAACCCACTTGTTCTTTGCTAACATTTTAAGAGACCCCGTCTCTTTGTTGTATTTTGTACTTAGCTTGTAATATTTTGAAACTCCTCGTGTTATATATCTTGCATGTATAAAAATTTTTAAAACCTCCTATTTCCGCTATATAATTCACATGCTTGTATGTTTTATATTTCCGCATTCGCGAGGGTTGTCACAGTTGGTATCAGAGCTTTATCGCTTCCGACGCACACACGTGAACCCTAAACTTAAACTACTTGACCTTGAAATAATAAATGAGAGATGGGTAGAAGTTAAGGACTTTTCTTGGTAGTCTATTTGTTTATGCTAATTGATAGGAGTAACTTAATTTGTTTTTGTTTCTTATGAAGATGGTTAGACCACGATTAGCTGAGAATGTTATGATGGAAGCTCTTACTCAAGTGCTGAAAAATCAGCAAGATGCCGCTCTAGCTAATGCCAACCAAGTTCCCCCTAGAAGGGAGGATAACCATCAGGGTGGCTACACGTGGGTAGCTGGACAAATAGCGAGAAGTAAGATCGTACCGTATGGTGGAGAGCCGAATCCTACGGAGCTATCCGAATGGTTCCGTGAGATGGAAAAACAGTTCGATCTATTCCAAGTCCAAGAAGAGGACAAGGTTAGGATCGCAAAGCACTTTCTGGTGAGGGAAGCCGACAACTGGTGGGCTATCACAAGTGCCACTGCTGTTCTTGAAGAGGATTTTAACTGGGCTTGCTTTAAAGCTCTTGTGGAGGGTAGATTTTATCCTAAGGAGCTTAAACAGCAAAGGCTTAAAGAGTTCATCGATTTTAAACAAGGCAACCTATTAGCTCAAGAGTTTACTACGGAGTTTAATAAGCTCGCTCATTTCGCTCCGAGGCTTATTCGTGATGATGAAGACCGTGCATTCTATTACCGTAACAAGTTGAGTGTCGTCCTTCAAAGCAAAGTGAGAAGGGGTACTGCGTCCTTTGGAGATCTTTATGATGATGCCTTATGGGCTGAAAATTCAATGAAGGCTATAAGGGATGAAGCTTTGATGAATAATACCTCTCCTTCTTATGCTCCTAGGCCGAATGCTTTTGGGAAAAGGCCGTTTATTCCGTCTCCTTCTAATTCCTATGCTAACAAGAGGAGGTTTAATCCTTCTTCCAATGCCAATACAAGGAATCCCTCTCCTTTTATTCCTAGAGCTACTTCAAATGTGGCTCATAGGCCTTATGCATCTCAAGGTCGTCAATGTAACCGTTGTAGACAACCCCTCCATCTCGGTGTGGCATGTCACAACCGACCTTACATTTGCTTCTTCTGTCAAAAGGGTGGTCATCGTTACGAGGATTGCCCCGACCGAAAGTTGCCCCCTCCTCCTAAACCTAAGGGTTCAATCTTTGTCATGAGCCGTGCTGAAGCCGACGCTCATCCCGAGATTATTACGGGTATGTTCTCAATCTTAGAGCAACCGTGTCTTATTTTATTTGATATCGGTGCTTCAATGTCTTTTGTGTCATCAACCTATGCTAATAAATTATCAATCAAACCGACATCTAGTGAGGATACTCCCATATCCTTACCTTCCGGAGATATTATCTCTTGTTCAACTCTTTATCCAAATGTACCAATATCTATTTCGGGTTCTATCTTTCCCGCGAATCTCCTTAAGTTTCCTCTAGGAGAGTTTGATAGTATATTAGGTATAGATTGGTTAGCTATGTATCATGCTAGGTTCGAGTGTCGTGATCAAAAGATTTTCTTAAAGAGTCCTTTAGGTGTTAGAATAACCTATAAGGGATCTCATCCCCGTAAAGGTGTGTCTTTAATTTCCGCGATGAAGTTGGTAAGTATGGTTAGAAAAGGTTACAAAGCATTCTCGTGTGTTGTGACTTCTTCAAATACCTCTTTGCCAAGTATTGAAGATGTGCCTATTGTTCGAGAATTCGTCGATGTATTCCCCGAATATTTGCCCGGGATTCCTCCCGAGCGTGATGTTGAATTCTCTATTGATCTTGTTCCTGGTTCTGGTCCCAATTTACCAAAAGCTCCTTATCGTATGGCTCCGTCTGAATTGAAAGAATAAGGAAGCAGTTGGATGATAGATAGAAAAGAGTTATTCGACCAAGTGCCTCTCCTGGGGTGCTCCCGTTCTTTTTGTGAAGAAGAAGGTGGTTCTATGAGGTTGGTATTGATTATGTGAATTGAATCGGAGTACAATCAAGAATAGGTATCTTTACATAGAATGAGGATTTGGTTTGATCAATTAAAGGGGGCTTCTACTTTTGCGAAGATTGACTTTGAGATCCGGTGTATCATCAAATTCCGGTTAGAGATGTTGATATTCCAAAACCGCTTTTCAGTACGAGGTATGGCCATTATGAGTTCAAGGTGATGCCTTTGGGATTGACGCATGCTCCCGCTAGTCTTTATGGGATCAAGGAACCAGCACATTTAGTGAGTATCTTGACAAGTTTGTGGTGGTATTCATTGATTGAATTCTTATTTTCTCCAAGTCCGAAGATGAGCATGCTATTCATTTGAGGATTATTTTGGGTGTTCTCCGTCGACAAAAATGGTATGCTAAGTTCTCTAAATGTGAATTTTGGTTACCTAAAGTGTCCTTTCTTGGGCATGTGATTTCTAAAGAAGGTGTTATGGTGGATCCTTCGAAGATTGAGGTCGTTGTTGATTGGAAGAGTCCGTCTGATATTAGAGAGATTCAAAGTTTCCTTGGTTTAGGTAGTTATTACCGAATATTTGTCAAGGATTTCTCTAAGCTAGCTAGACCTATGACTCAGTTGTTGAAGAAGGAAACCAAATTCCTATGGATTGAAGCTTGTGAAGCAGCGTTTCAAGAGTTAAAGAAGAGGTTAACTACCGCTCCGGTGTTGACTTTGCCTGAAGATGGAGTAGACTTTAATGTCTACTGTGATGCTTCTAATATGGGATTAGGTTGTGTTCTTATGCAGAATCGAAAGGTGGTGGCTTATGCTTCAAGGCAGTTGAGAGTTCATGAAGTGAACTATCCTACTCATGATTTAGAATTGGCCGCTGTTGTTCATGCTTTAAAAGTGTGGAGACATTATTTAATTGGAGTTCATTGTCGTATCTTCACCGATCACAAGAGTTTGAAATACATATTTACTCAAAAAGAGTTGAATATGAGACAAAGAAGATGGTTGGAATTGGTGAATGATTTTTATTTTGAGTTATTGTATCATGAAGGGAAGGCAAATGTTGTTGCAGATGCTCTTAGTAGGAAAGCTTCTCATGCTTTGAATGCTTTGCATGTATTACCTGTTGATCTTTGTGCCGAATTTCGAAGGTTGAGTTTGGATTTTGTAGAGCGTGGATTTGTTCATGTTGGTGCTATGATTCTCGAGCCTATGTTTCTCCGTGAAATCCGTGAAAGCCAAGTTGATGATCTTACCTACAAGTCTATCCAAGCCAAGATTCTTGAAGGTAAGGGTAAAGATTTCAAGTTTGATAATGAAGGTGTTCTTCGTTTCCATGGTCGTCTATTTGTTCCTAATGCTCTTAATTTGAGGAAGCGAGTTCTTCATGAAGCTCACCTTTCCCCTTATTCTATTCACCCCGGTGGTGATAAGATGTACAAGCATTTGAAGCTACAATTTTGGTGGCCAAACTTGAAGGGTGATGTTGTTTCTTATGTTGGAAGATGTTTGACTTGCCAACAAGTGAAGATTGACACAAGAGACCCGGTGGATTGCTACAACCGTTGGATATTCCGCTATGGAAGTGGGAATCTATTTCTATGGATTTTGTTATGGCTTTGGCGAGAACCGTTGGAGGTAAAGATGCCGTTTGGGTTGTTGTTGATCGTTTGACCAAGTGTGCTAGATTTATTCCGATCAAAGAAACTTGGAATTTGGATCGTTTAGCGAAAGCGTATGTGGATGAAATTGTTAGATACCATGGTGTTCCTATGGAGATTATATCCGACCGAGATCCGAGATTCTGTTCGAGATTTTGGAAGGCTTTGCAAGAAGCCATGGGTAGTAAGTTGTTGATGAGTACTGCATTTCATGCCGCTACAGATGGTCAGACTGAGAGGACTATTCAGACTTTAGAAGACTTGCTTAGGGCTTGTGCTCTTGATTTTCAGTCGAGTTGGGAAAAGAGTCTACCGTTGGTGGAGTTTTCTTACAACAACAGTTATCATGCGTCTATCAAGATGGCTCCATATGAAGCTCTTTATGGAAGGACATGTCGGAGTCCTATATGTTGGAATCAATTGCGTGATGTTCGTGACTTAGGCCCCGATGTCCTTGTTGAAACCATTGATAATGTGAAGGTCATTCGTGATAGAATGAAAGCCGCTCAAGACCGTCAAAAGTCTTATGCCGATATTGGAAGAAGGCCTTTAGAATTTGAAGTTGGGGATAAAGTGTTCTTGAAAGTATCTCCAATGAAGGGTGTTAAACGGTTTGGTGTTAAGGGTAAATTAAGCCCGAAATACATTGGACCCTTTGATGTTGTGAAGAGGATTGGTGCCGTTGCTTATAAGTTGGATTTGCCGCCGAATTTGGCTAAGGTTCATAATGTATTCCATGTTTCTCAATTGAGAAAGTATGTTAGTGATCCAAGCCATGTCTTTCAAGTGGAATTGCCCGAGCTTGAACCGAATCTATCCTTTGAAGAGAAGCCGATCCACATCCTAGATCGCAAGGATAGGAAGTTGAGAAGTAAAGTAGTTCCTTTAGTCAAAGTCTTATGGAGAAGTGCTAATGTCGAAGAAGAGACTTGGGAAATTGAAGCTTTTATGCGTAGTAAATATCTGAGTCTATTCGAGTAAGGTATTTTTCTTTCCCTCAAGTTTCGAGGGCGAAACTTTTTAAAAGGTGGGGTGGTTGTAACACCCGGAAATGTACCCTATTTTTATAATGAAAATATTTTACGACTACTTTTCAGTGAATTTAAGTTTTAATTTAGAATTTATTATTCCGAGTCGAATTTAAAATTTCCGAGTTCGTATTTGGAATTTCTGCGAGATTCCATGAGAATCCCGTCTTAAGGCGAGTTTGACTTTTATTGACTTTTTCCTTTATATTCCACTCACTCCCTTAACCTATTTCATTCACTCAAACACACCAAAACCTTTCTTCTTCCTTAAGAAAAATCAAAACCCTTGCCTCCATAAACTTTTCGATCTTAAAATCATCGTAGCTCATTCGTTCTTTGCTTAAATTCGCGTAAGTTTGTCTCATTCTTCCCCTCTTACCTTCCTCTATTCGTATTGATAATAAAATTACAGTCTTTCTCGCTTTTCAAACTTTCCGTCTTTCTCAAGATGAATTTTATTCATCTTTTATGATCTATTTGTAGGTGGTGACCTCCAAGATCCCGACAAAGACTATTTTCTAATTGAAGAGGAGCTTGACGAGTAGTGAAGATGCATAAAGGTAACGGTGAAGGGTTACTCGATATCATTTACGTGTTTTACATGCTCTATATGCTAGAAATCGTATTTAGAATATGATTAGAAGCTTAGGATTCATGTTATGGATGATGATTGTTATTATTTGATGATTGTTGATGATGAATATTGATTGTTGATAATTATTAGAAGTGAATTATGAGAATTAGAATTGATTGGAATGTTGGATGTTGCTCACGGGTGAAGAGGTGCTCCCAACCAGGTGACCGGCCGCCGGTCTGCCCACCGGCTGGGAACAAATCAGTAACAACTTTGGAAATTTGGTGATCTTTGTATAGGGGTGGTCCTGGCCGGGTGCCCGGCCGCCGGTCTCCTGACCGGCCAGGAACACACTGCTCTGTTTTGGTGATTTTTGGTTTTAGCTTGTACTCCGAGCCGGGGTACCGGCCGCTGGCCTCCAGACCGGCCTGGAACACGGCTGTATGTTTTTCCTATGATTTCTAAAACTCAAAATTTCTAATAGTTTGCATGATTCGTTTATCGTATAATTTTACGTAGAGACTTATAATATTCATATTTTGGATATATGATATTTCTTTAGCTTGTATCATATGTTTTGTGACGGTTTTTGCTATGTCCCACTTTGAGTCGGTTTTTACAAATAATACGGTTTGAGCACTATTTTGTCTTGTGCTTTGTACTCTCATTCCCTTGGCTACCTCCACGTTCGTAAGGCTGGAATGTCGGAACGGGGAGGTATCCTACTGCTTAAATGCATGTGTTAGTGGGCATACGACGACGTTGTTGGGAGTTGAACGCTATGCGTTGATCGACCCGGCCGTCAAATGTTGTGTACTTGCGAGGTGGTGTTATTTGCATGTAGCGTACCGCTTGTTATGAGGCTTGAGCTCTTTTCCGCCTCTTTCGTGAATTATCGACCGAATTTGGGGTACTCGGCGTCTATGATTGACCGAGTCTTGGATGCGAAACGTTTATCGCATGTCGAATCGGAACACGTTATTCCGAGAGTCTGGCCAGGTTTAGACTAGGCCCGTATTATTATCGTCGTCCTACCGGAGGAAATTAGTCCACATATACGAAATGTGATCGTGTATGCGTTCAGGGAAATGTCATCTCGTGGATGCCTTTTAATCATACTTGCCATGTACACGGTGCTAGTGCGTTTCATTAACCGTGAGAGATATCGTCATTGTGTCGTTATAATTGAATGAATGATTATGTGATTGATCATTGAATGACTTGGCATAGTTTTGTTGTCGAGTCTCAATCTTATCAAACTTATACAGCTAACGGTGAGATGCAAGCCCTAGTGAGCGTATTCGGTTGCCTAAGAGTGTCTTCCCCGAGTCTTTGAATAACATGATGGTTCGGATTTGATTTCCATATGATCTTATCATTATATATTGGATTGCCTATCTATTCTTATCGTATCTCACATGTATATCTATATATGCATGATTTTACTTTTGTATTTCCTTTATGTACGTTTAATGTGATATGGCTGGGAGAACCCGGAGTTACTCCCTACTGATTGTGGCGTTCATGTTTTTCATGGATAAACAGGTTGCTTGCATGGATGGCTTTTTGCTTATGCTATTTTGGGTTCGGGTGTGAGCTAGCGGGCGTTGTCCCTGGAAGTTTCACCTCTAGACGATTTTAGCTAGTTTTGCTAAACACTTGTTCTTTGCTAACATTTTGAGAGACCCCGTCTCTTTGTTGTATTTCGTACTTAGTTTGTAATATTTTGACACTTCTCGTATTATCTATCTTGCATGTATAAAAGTTTTTAAAATACCGTATTTCCGCAATTTACTTCACATGCTTGTATGTTTTATATTTCCGCATTCGCGAGGGTTGTCACACTGTTATATGATTAAATTAACACTTAATTATCCAAGATAATTAACCATATGATCAATAAGTATTTGTGAGACAAATATCAAAAATCAATATGAACCAAACTAGGCCATAATGGCCGGTTATATTGTAGTTACTTGGTGATGATTGTTGTTCTTGTTTACACTCTTTAGTTACCAATTGAAAGTGACATAACAAGTAGAATACAATCATCACTTATACTACAACACTCCACCCTAATGCATGTGATTAAAATAAGCAAAATGAGAGCCTTGTGATGCTCATATGGACCGGCCATATTGCCTATAAAAGGGCAATATGGTTGATCATTTTATTTTGTTCATTCATGCTTGTTTTCTTTACTTCTCTTAAAACTCATCTTCTCTCTAAAAACTCTCAAATACTAATATTTACTAAGTATTACTAGTGTAGTAATATAGTCATAATATTAGTAGTATAATATCTATCTTATTATCTAGTTAATAATAAGGGTAGATTATTTGGGTTCATCTTTGTGCAACTTGAAGGAGGTCTTCTAGTTTGGAGATTTCTTGTTCATCCATATTATTAGCTCAAGAACAACAAGAAGGTGTTCTTGTTGTGCCCATATTATTTCCATATCAATGTGAGGAAATTTTTTCTTTTATATAAATGTCTTTATATTTGCATGCATGTTACATAGATCATTAAATACTAAATTAACAATTAATTTAGCAACTAATTAGAGGAGTCTAATTAAGGTCTATGGACTTTCATGTGGTATCAGAGCTAGCTTGTAGCATGCATGTTCATTTTGGACATTTTTATTAAAGTTATAAGATAACTAATAAATCAAATATTTTGAGTTAAAATACGATTCTGACAAATTTTTTTGGTGCATGTATACCTACTGACCTCAAAATGTTTGTGGTCAAATTTCGTGATTTTAGGGATTAATTTGCTATTTATTTTGATTTTTGGCGTTTAAACTGAGTTAACATGCATTTTATGAGTTAAAAGTTAACTTAAAATAGTTGCATGTTGATTCTGGCCATGAAATTTTAATATGATCTCACATGCATATCTTACATATTTTACGTAAAATTTCGTGACTTTTACTTATGTATTGCATGTTCATTGATTTTTATACGATAAAAGTCGATAATATGAGATTATAATGTTCATAAAATTGAAAAATCCTTTTCTGGTCTTGAAATTTTTTTTTACATTTAACATTCTTATTTTGATACTCTTGGTGAAATTTCATAATTTGTTTCACTGTTTTACTATATCTAATGTTTTTATTTGATAAAACCATTAAATACAAAGCTATTTGTTCATAAAATTAATTTAAATTTTTTTGAGCAAATGTTTTTATTTTTATAGTACCTGGAAGTGTTCCAGAATGTACAAAATTTTTGGTTTCAAATTTTATGATGTTTATATTTTATTTTGGTTTTATTTCATAATTGTTATGATAAAGCCGTAATATTTAGCAAATGAAATCAAATCGATCTAATTAATGACCAACAAAATTAGTAGTGACTAATTTTGAGTTCTAAATCAGTTTAGTTAATTATTTTGAATTTAAATGAGATTTAAAAATTGATATTAATTTTTAATGGTTAAAAATCAATAAATCCCGTAAAATCGAGCTACAATGAGCATGAATGTGTTTAGGGCGATTTTGGCATGGATTTTGCAGCAATTTATTTTATTTATGGTTGAATGAATGAATGTCATTTATTTAATAATTTATGCAAATTTTGTACCTAGTATGGCCTAGTTATTTTTAATCGTTATTACCCGTAATGTAAGGGAATAACTGTTTGGTTGTAATTTTATTGCGATCTCGTATCGCCGGTTTGTATAATTTAATAATTTTATTTTATAGAATAAATGTATAATAGGAATTTGTATATTTGTATATTTGTAATTATTTTTATGAAGACCGGTGACTCCCTCAAGACGGTGCCATTTTGGAAGGTGTTCCAAGTGAAGAGGCAAGGGACCAAGGAGTTGGTTTCCGAATTGTAACTATCTAGTTAATTTTGATTAGCTAGGTGGCCATACTAGGATTTTATTGTTGCTTGGTTGCTTGCTTTATTTCCGCTCATGCCAAAATCGTCACACATGCATTTTATTTACTGTTATTGTCAATTCAACGTTATTCACAATTCACCGACTTAGTTCACTTATAGGGAATTAATAACTAAATTTACAAGATCTCTCACATGTTTAAAAATTGAGATTAGCCTTACCAATTAATAACACCTATGAATCCCGTGTTCATTAGGGCTACCACGCTCGTGGGTCCCTTTTTACCTCGGGTAAGTAGGGTTATACGATCACAAGCTAAAATTGGATTGGACTCAACGAGATAAGCGTTATCTTGGGACTAGGAGATGGATTTAGTTGAAGTCCGTCAACCAAGAGTTCTAAGGGTAGAATTAGTCAAGTAATGACTTACCATTTCTAGATAAAAGTAGCATGCGATGACTATTTTTATTTAAAGATGGGTCTTGGAATCATTTATCTAATTTAGTGAGAGGTCATTATATGAATGCTAAACTTGTTAAAATGTTTTTCAAGTAAATTAACAATGAATGTTTATATATTTCTTTTTGTTGTAGTTACCATATT
>JAIUZE010017031.1:0-22652 GCA_022085475.1 Heliosperma pusillum | reverse complement strand
TTTGTTATGATGAATATATTTAATGGTAGGTTCCGGTTTTTAAATTTACCGATTTTCACTAAAGTGAACCTATTAAAAACGTATTCTCATCTTTTATTTATTTAAATTACTTGTTTATCTTTCCGCAAATTCGAGGGTGTTACAGTATACTTTATATTATAATCAGTTGATTAACGTTCATCAATAACGGTTGACTTGCTAGATAAGTTTGACGTTATTGTCATACAGATGGCGGTGATCAACTGGTCCGTAAAAGTCACACCTAGAGGATGTGTTTGAGAGATGTGATTATTTGAGAAAATAATCATATTGATGCCCTATTATATGACTAAAAGGTTAGTCAGTGTATTTGACTAAAAGGTTAGTCAATGTGATGATGAGACGATTATTTAATAACGATTAAATAATATAAGCTGAGACGAATTAAAAGTAATTCGTAATTAAATATAAACTGTTGTATTTAATTAGCATATATATAATGTAAGCTTATGCGAATTAAAATGTTAATTCGTAATTGAATATAAAATGCTATATTGAATTAGCAAATTATAATTATACGGATAATTATAATTAACGTATACATTATACGATTGTCATATTAGATGTTGTCAGTCCGGTATTAATGTATCGACTACAAAATGTTGTCTGGACATATTAATACATGACAGCACAAATGACATTTATAATAATAATACACATTATATATTAAAGCTAATTTAACCGAAATAAAGTCCAGATTCACTCTAGAATTTTCGGTCCATTAGTGGTTAATTAGAGGAGAAAATATCTCCCATATAACCTAATGGGTGCCGTGAGAAGGAGGTAGGAAAGGAGGAATTTATTTTATTTTTTTAAACCCTAATTCACTCTCTTGTGCCTCCATTATTTTTCACATCACAAAAAATTAAAAGTTAACAGTAACTTTTCACAAAACATTCTAGCAAATTCAAGGGCATTTCTCATTCTATCTTGGGTGCTACGATTAGGAGATATCATCATTTTGATATTGTTCTTAGGCCTTTAAAGCAAGGACTAAAGGTTATTTCTAATCTCTCGCTTATTATGCATTTTCGTTTATGACTATTAATCATATAATCATAATTTCATTATAATCCTGAATGATTTAAAGGGAAGTATACGGGTATTTTCCCACAAACACCTCTGGTCATCCTTCAATGGGGCATGTTGGGAGTGCATGACCCTCCATAGGACCAAGTTGTGGCATGTATCAGGGTGAGCCATAACCAAGTCTTGTATTCGCTCTTCCTCAGCTGTCACCTCCTCTAACACCATACTGTCGTCAACCTCATACTCAACCAGTCCCTCCTTCTCCCACTCTTCTACCTTCATAAGTGTCATGGTCCTCTTAGAAGGACACTCCTTCCTAAAGTGGCCATAGCCCTGACACTGGAAACACCTGATTTTGTTCTCAGTTGGGGTGGGGTTAGGCTTGGAGTTCACAACTCCTTTTCCTTTTTCTGTGGTTGACTGGGTTGTTGTCTTAGGGGTCTCCCCAATTCTAACACCACTGTAAAGTGTGTACACAGGTCTAGTAGTAGGTTTAGACACACCTGGTTTGGTCTTGCCCATCTTCTTAACTCGTAAGGCTAGGTTGACAACATCATCATAGGACCATAAAGGCTGCATTCTGACTCTAGCAGCAATGCTCCTATCTAGACCCTCTAAGAATCTGGCAATCATTTGTTCACGTTTCTCATTGACCTCACACTGGAGAGTGAATTGTTCAAAGTCCCTTAGGTATGCTTCTACAGACCTCTCCTCTTGTTTCAGTTTAGATAATTTGATGAACATATCTTGGGTGTAGTCTTTAGTCACAAATTTACTTAACATTTTCTTTTTGATTTTTGACCAAGACCTAAAGGGTTCTTTCCCTTCCTTATTTCTTTGGTGTTTCAAATTATCAAACCATAGGGATGCATACCCTTTTAGCCTTAACACAACAACTTTAAATGACTTAACATCAGTGTATCCTTTGTATTCAAACACCTTTTCAATATCCCTAATCCATTCTAGTAGATCATCAGGATTCAAACTACCAGAAAATTCAGGAATTTCTACCTTAAGATGCTTGTCAGTGTGATCTGGGATCTCCTCATAAGTTCTGTTGCTTTCTCCTGAGTCTGATCCTTCCTCCTCCTGCAGGGACTGTCTCCTTCCCATGCCCATGTGGCCACGACCTCTGCCTCTTCCTCTAGGGGGTGGTCTTCCCCTCACTAGGTGTGTGATGTTCTCCATGACAGTGTTTAAGGCAGCCAGCACTACATTGACAGTGCCTGCTAGCTGATCCACCTTTCCTTCAATACCTGCAAGCCTCTCTTCACTCATTGGGATTTTTTTTGTGTTTTTGTTGTAGTTAGGGTAGTAATGACCTTACAACCAAGGCTCTGATGCCAGAATTACATTGATATTGTAGGGGCTTTATATGAATTGTCACAGTATGACTTTCAGACTCAACTTAGACACAAAGATATGAATGCCACCCAATCACCACAGCTTAACACATGAAATTAGACAACAAACTAGACTTACTAAGCTCCCTTACCACAGCCTAGCACAGGTAAGGAACCTTAAGTCAAACAACAAGCAAACAGCCAACAGTCTAAGCACAAGGATGTTCAACTTGCCGCAGACTTTGATCAATACCCACAGCCTAGCACAGGGTATTATCAGGCCTGACTCTCAACTACAGCAATGCACAAGTTAAAAAGATTTTTTGGAAATGAGAAGAATTCTCAGATTTTCATTCAAACATTAACTG
Source organism: Heliosperma pusillum (assembly GCA_022085475.1). Classification (NCBI taxonomy): domain Eukaryota; kingdom Viridiplantae; phylum Streptophyta; class Magnoliopsida; order Caryophyllales; family Caryophyllaceae; genus Heliosperma; species Heliosperma pusillum. Next base: position 19,873 of record JAIUZE010017031.1, on the reverse strand, counting down.
TCTTTTACAAAAGAGCAAGGGTCCTTTATATAGGCCTCAATGCTGATCTAATACAACCCTAGAATCCCATCTAAGAGCCAAGATTAACTACTGAAATACAACAAAATACTGGCTAGTAAGTACAGACTGGCATACAAAAGTAAATGCTAAAAACAGACAAAGTTGCAGACATTGATAGTGATGTGCTTCAGCTAGTTTGTTTGTTGAGCTTCTGGCTGGGAGCTTGTGGACGAGCTCCTTAAATGCTCCTGGACCTTCTTCTGCAGTGCTTCTAAGAGTAGGGAAGACAATGAAAGACTTTTGGAGATAGTCTTTCAGTGTTTAGCTAGAAATGGCAAGTTTACTTTTTGCTTTATGCTTTTCACGTAGGCTGATTTGATTTGGATTTTTGGGATAGTTGTGGTGTGATCTGGGATTGGTTCCCAAGGACGTTTTTTGACCTAGGTGGGTAAGGTTTTAGCTGGTCCTAGTGGTAGCTGGAGGTTCATGGTGTAGTGGGAAATGTGCCTCCCCCAAGTGGCATATGCTGGTTGTTTTTGTTTTGGTGTTGGTGGGCTTGTCTTTGGCTGAGTTGGTTCATGTCTTGGCTCATGTCTTGGATATCATGGTCCTTCATTGTGGCCTTGTCTTGGCTAGAATTTCCTTGTCTGCAGTTCTCCCCCTGACTACACATCCCTTGCCCCTTGACTGACCCCTAAATATCAACATAAAACCCCCCTTGGCTATCAATGCTCATCATCTGACCCCTATTGGCTTGCCCCTTGTTCCCATTGCTGATTATTGCTTTGCCCTGTCCCTCAGCTCCTGCTGCAGGGTGAGGGTGGTCTTTGGTTGGCAGGGTCAGTTTGTCTATCAGGGTTTTTGAAGCCACATTGGTACAACTACCTCCATCTATGATTAGATTACAGACTCTTCCTTTGATGGTGCATCTAGTCCTAAAGATTTGGTGCCTCTGGTCTTCCTCCAAAGGTTGAGGTTGTGCATGCATTACTCTCTATGTTACCAAGCTTACACCAGCATCAGGCTCTACCAACTTCTCACTGGCCTCCATCTCAGCCTCCTCCATCTCATCATCACATACTAAGATTTCATTCTCTCCCCAATATACTACATCCAGGCTGCTAAGAGCCCTTTTAGTGGGACATTCCCTAGCATAGTGACCACACCCTTGACACTGAAAACATTTTTTTAGGGGAATGGTTTACTTCTGGCTAGACTAGACAGCTTTGCCCTTGTCAACAGCAATAGGTAATTTGGCAGGGATGACAGGTTCTCCTATTCTGGCCCCAACATAAGGTTTATAGGGTGTTCTGGAGGATGTTTTAGATGCACTAGTCTTTCCTTTTTGTTGGAGTAAGTGTCCTCCACAATAGTGCATTTACATAATAAATCTCATTTGGAATATACGTGGCATGATTAGTATATTTTGATACTCCACGTCAGTTGATTAACGTAAATCGGTAACGCTCGGCTGAATAGAGTTTGACGTTATTGTCGTAAGACGGCGGTGATCAACTGATTCCTTTAGGTCACACCTATAGGATAAGACCCAAATAGAATACTAATTATTTGTGTACGATACAGTTTAATGAGATCATTACATATATTTGATATGTACGTTTAGTTACGAGAGTTATTTATTGGAAATTGAGTTAGGAACTCATTCCACTTAAGTTTATTAGTCAATTATACGATAACTGACTGAATCAATTTTACGACTTATTTTAATACGATTAAATAAGATTTAATTTAGTGATTAATCGTTAATTCATTAAATTAGTTGAGGTTATGCATATATTTTGAGGTAGAGGTAATTAGTTAATTATATTTACAATGAGTTGTAAAATAAATTAACTGGGCATTGTGGGATCGATTATATATTGATATAATGGTTAAATAGCACTTAAAAGTTGAGTGTATATTATTTATTAATTTGAGTCATATAATTGTTATATGATCAAATTAACATTTAATTATACAAGATAATTAAACATATGATTATAAGTATTTGTGGGACAAATATAAAAAATCAAAATGGACCACATAACACTAGTTGGGGCCGGATTATTTGTTAGTGGAGATCAATGATGATTGTTCTCATCTAATCCTACACTCCACCTTATGTTATAACACCATGATCATTACATTTACCACCAACACTCAAGTCATTTGCATTGGAATAAAAAATGAGCAAAATAAGAGCCACAAGGGCGATGACCATCCGGCCAAAAAGGGCTACATAAGAGAACAAGAATTTTTCTCATTTTACAACTTCATTTTTTTTTGCTTATTTTCCTTCTTCTCTCTAAAAACCTCCAAAATCTCTCTAAAACTCACATGCAAACTAATATTCTTGTCATATTACTAGTGTAGTAATACAATAATATTAGTAGTATAATGTCTTACTTATTATCTAGTTAATAATTAAGTAAGATTATTTGGGTTTAATCTTGGGTGCAACAAGAAGGAGACCTTTTACTTTGGAGGTTGTTTTATGGAGGATCATCCATTAATTTCATGCTCAAGAACAATAAGAAGGAGTTCTTATTGTGCCCATATTGAACCGAAAATTTCCAATGTAAGGATGTTTTCGTCTTATCTTTTCTTTTATGCTTTTATATTTGCATGCATGATAACTAGATCCTAAATCATTAAGTTAATGTAATTTAATGAACTAATTAGAGGAGTCGAATTAGAGGTCTAGTACTTTCATGTGGTATCAGAGCTCAATTGTTACATGCATGTCGATTTTAAGCATTAAAATCGAGTTATACGATAACTTGGGTAAAATTGAAAATTTGTGTTAAAAATTGGTTTGCACAAAATTTTTCATTTGCATGAATACCTATTGACCTCAAAATGGTTGTGATCAAATTTGATGATTTTAGGGATTAGTTTGCTATTTATTTTGATTTACGGCCTTTTAAATCATGTTAACTAGCCTTTTTATGTTAAAAGTTAACTAAAAATAGTTGCATGTTGATTCTGGTCATTAATTTTTGATATGATCTTACATGCATGTTTTACATACTGTATGTAAAATTTCGTGACTTTTAATTAAGTTTTCCATGATTATTACTTTTTATTAAATAAAAGTCAATAAAGTGAGATTATTATGTTCATAAAATTGAAACGTCATTTTATGGTCTTGAAAATTTTTGGTACATTTTATAATCTGATTTATATAATCTTGGTAAAATTTTGTAATTTTTTTCACTATTTTACTATATTTAATGGTTTTTATTTGATAAAACCGTTGAATACTATGTTATTTGTTCATAAATTTTATCCAAAAGTTTTGGGTAAATTTTTCTGGTTTTTAGAGTTCCTGGACATGTTCCAGAATGTACAAAATTTTTAGTTTCAAATTTTTTATGATTTTTATATTTTTATGTTTTGGTTTATTTCATAAATGTTATGATTAAACCTCTATATTTAGCAAATACGATCAATTCGAACTAATTAAATACAAACAAAGTTAGTGAGAACTAATTTTGAGTTCTAAATCAGTTTAGATAATTAGTTTGAGCTTAAATACGATTTAAGTGTTGATTAGTGATTTTTAATGGTTAAAAATCGATAAAATCCATAAAACCGAGCTTGAATGAGCATGATAAGTGTTAAGGGCGATTTTTGCATGATTTTTACATCATTTTATTTATGTTTTTATTGTTGAATGAATGAATGCCATTTATTTAATTTTTGATGCAAGTTGTACCTACTATGGCCTAGATTATTTTAATCGGTATTACCCGTAATGTAAGGGAATACCGATTCGGTTGTAATTTTATTTGCGATCTCGTATCGCCGTTTGTAATAATGTAATTTCCTTTTTAGATCAAATGTATAATAGGAATTATACTTGTATCTTTTTGTAATTAATTATTACGAAGACGGAGATTCCCGAAGTCGGTGTTCCAAAAGACGGTGCGTTTTTTTAATGTTCCATGAAGAGGCCAGGGGCCAAGGAGTTAGTTTCCGATTTTTTAATCATCTAGTTAATTAGATTAGCTACGTGGCCATACTAGGATTTATTATTTGTTTGCTTTATATTTTTTCCCGCTCATGCCAAAATCGCCAACATGCATTTTTATTTTGCGATTGTCAATTCAAAGTTATTCAAAATTCACCGACTTAGTTCGCTTATAGGAAATTAATAACTAAATTGACAAGACCTATCACATGACGTAAAAAAATTGAGATTAGCCTTACCAATTAGTAACACCTATGAATCCCGTGTTCATCAGGGCTACCACGCTCGTGGGTCCCTTTTTACCTCGGGTAAGTAGGGTGATACGATCACAAGCTAAAATTGGATTGGACTCAACGAGATAAGCGTTATCTTGGGAGTAGGAGATGGATTTAGTTGAAATCCGTCAACCAAGAGTTCTAAGGGTAGAATTAGTCAAGTATTGACTTACCATTTTTTTAGATAAAGGTAGCATACGATGACTATTTTTGTCTAAAGATGGGTCTTGGAATCACTTATATAATTTCGTGAGGGGTCATTATATATTAGTGACTTGTTAAAATTTGTTTTACAAGTAAATTATATATTAGCAATGAATGTTTATTTTCCGTTCATATTTATTTTATTCGCGCAATGACAAATATTTTTCCTTCTACGAACTTGTAAATCCGTTCAATCGTGGAAAGGAGTTTCCATTATTTTATACGGTAGCATTTTGATTGCGATCTCCGTTTAAACCACCGTAGCTAATGACAAAATGATTTTTTTGGTATGTCGTCATAATGCTCCTTATCGAGGCTTACCTCAAAAGAGGTCAAATCAGTTGGGACGACTAGGTTTCTCGATTTACTTGAAATCACGATTAACCAAATACCGTAGTCACTTTGTGAAAGGTTTATCCTTTTTTAAGGTAAAACCATGAATAAAATAAAGAGTAATCTTTATTATAATTATAATCTACTTGTCAAGGTAGAGATTCATAAAAGTGAGTGGGAGCTCTAAAAGGGATGTTTATATTCTTAATTGTTAAGAATAAAACGAGGTTCAAGAGTAGGTTGGCACGTTGTTGGCACAAGGCGAGGGAAAACGGCAAGTCTATTTTGAATAGTAAAGTCAAAATCCAAGCAAGGTGTCAGAGCCAACCTTTGATGATTCTATTCTTACAGTGTAGGACACAAGAATAGAATCTGCCCCAAGTTTTCTAAAGACTTCGAAATTGGGTGTACTATTTTCACCCATAATATCTATATGATCGACATTTATTTTGCTAAATTGCAAGTTTTGGGTATTAGATACCCATTATGGGTTTCATCAATGTATTCAATGCATGTAATAATGATTCGTGCGACGACTAACCATGATTAAATGTTGACCTACAAGGGAAATATAACTATTGTAGTTTTATTTCTATAGAGACATATAAAAGTTATAATGTGATCAGTCTAGTTTTGGATTTAGAGGTATACTTTAATAAACGTTATTATGTACATGACCTCTAAATAAAGAATATAGTATCCACTTTAGTGTACGACACAAGTGTTTCACTTTTGTGAATGGAACAAGCGTTGTATCTATTTATGCCTATACTTGGCCAATGGTTATCCCACACCAATATTAGGTAATTATATTCTTGACCTAAAACTAGAAATTACTTGTCATATAGATTGTAAAAGGCTCAAAATTGGTGACCTAGAGCTAATCTTGATTCTGGACTGTGTAGCACATTAAAAGGCTAGTATTGACTAGTATCCCTAAAACATTTGATTTTGAATCTTATGGTGTGTGCGAATCTTGTATTCAAGGCAAGATGATTCGTGCCCTTTTTTTATTGAAAAGGAAATCAAACTAGTGAGTTATTGCCCATATTACATGAGAATATGTGTGGTCCAATAACAAACACAACCAGAGATGGTAATGACTACTTCACTTTATTTACCGACGACTTAAGTAGATATTGTGTTTGATTCTACTTAATGAGGTGCTAAGAGAATTTTTTTGAAAAAGTTCAAAGAACTTCAATGTGAAGTACCTAACCACCAAGAATATTAGATAGTGGACTTACGACCAAATCGTAACTATAAATATCTAAGTATTGACTTTGATTTTCACCAAAAGTATTGTGAAATAGTTTCACGAGTTAACTTCTCTAACACACATTATGAGATAAGGCGTTGTTGAATAGAGAAACAGAACCTTATACGATATGGTTTTGTCTTTGTCAAGTCAAACTGAGCCATTTGACTAACCTTGGGATCTTAATATTTTTGTCTGCTATTTCTTTTCCCACCATATTAAAGCACATTTAAAACAGTCTGATTTTATTTCATATACGATATGGGTGGGTAGCGTACCTAATTTGTAAGTTATCCGTATGAAACAAGTGCTCAATAATCCTACGTTAACCACGAGAACAAAGCGTTTATGGCTCGTGATGCTGTCTTTCAATAAAAATACGATTATTTCTTGATAAGACAGAGTGGGAGAAAATGTTTCAAGAGCCACAAACTGAGCATATGGTCCGGAAAAAGTTTCCTCATTGCTTGTTCAGTAGTTGTTTCTTCGGAACCTAAGAGGTCAGGTGAAATTTTATCACTCCTTAATAGTGATGAATTCTAATCTGTGACTTATACAAGAATATTTCTAGTCCGAACTTCTTACTATGGCTTAGAGTCATGCGATTCATAATGGACTCCATGCATGATGGTCAGGTATGTGACCAGGTAAATTTTACTTGAAGAAGTACGACCTCTTCAATGTAAATTGATTTTTAAGATCGAAATTTGCATGGATGAACATTAAAATGTTTTCAAAGATAAATTGGTAGGCAAAGAGTTTTGCACCAACCTTAATTCTACGATCCATTTGAATATACTTAGCGATTACAGCATTTCATAATAGTATGATGACAGTTGGATCTCAAGAACCACCTTCTTGAATACGATTCTAGAAGAGGTAGAATATTTTATATCCACCTGTGGGTTCGTAGATCCTAATTATGCTAAATTAATTTTGCAAGATTAAGAGGATGTCTTGAGTAAGCACTAATAAGTTGGAATTAGTGTGACAATCATGTTGTAAAATATTTCTGGACATCTCGAGGAATTATGTTGATACATGAAGTTTAGTGGGAGTAATATGGTTTTCATCAGTCTTATATATGGAGACATATTGATCATTTTAGATGATGGAAGATTTTGGTGAAGTAGAATACATCTTTTAGATATCTGGATTTATGGAGATAAATGTAAAAGGATATTAGCGTTGAGTCAAAATTCTTATACTGATAAGATCTTTGACTAGTTCAAGGAAGTTAAACACATGATAATTGATTCCTTTTGCTTCCGCTGCGAAATCAATTATATACGCTGTGATGTATACTCAATGCGACATTTCGCATGCTTGAGCATGACGAATCATTTGCAATCAAATCCAAGTGAGAGTCACTTGATAGCCATAAAGAACACCCTTAAGTACTTGCGAAGGACTAAAGGTAAGTTCCATATGTTTGGAGTTTACAGTGAGTTATGTGTAAGGAGTTACACAGACTTCAGTTTCCAAGCTGATCAAAGTGATTTGAAATCACGAACTGGCTGTGTTTTATAGAAGATTTATCTTTTGGAAGAGTTCCAAGCAGAAAAGACTATTGGAAAGTTTCCAAGTAGGAGTGACATTTTCAAATATAAATGTCATGCATCTGCTGGAATTGTTCCGAGCAGTTTATCATTGCGGATTTCACAACGGAAATGGAGTACATTGCATCATATGATGATGCATATGAAAGTAGCTTGGATTCGACAGTATTGGAGGGACTAGAAGTTGTTCCTATAGTTGTATATCCTATCCCATGATACTGGTAAAGCAGTGGGAGCTACCTTTAGGCCAATAGTCCAAATTCTAGAATCAAACCTAGACACGTACTCAGAAAGTTTTATGTAATATGAGATTACGTAGACAAAGAGAAATAGCAATCAGAACGATGGGAAAGATGCAAGTATTGTCGATAAGGAGCATTATGACGACATACCAAAATACAAATATTTTCTTTGGAGCAAAAAGATTGATGTACCATTGTAATAAGAAGACGTCACTAAAATAAAATCAAAACGTTTTTGACTAAGTGTTACTTATTCATATACTCTTCATAAGAGACATTTGCAATGGTTAATGTGAGGATCAAAAGGAAAAATCATTATGTCTTTAGCTACGGTGGTTTAAACGGAGATCGCAATCAAAATGCTACCGTATAAAATAATGGAAACTCCTTTCCATGATTGAACGGATTTACAAGTTCGTAGAAGGATAAAATATTTTTCATTTGCTCGTATAAAATAAATATCAACGGAAAATAAACATTCATTGCTTATATATAATTTCACTTGTAAAACAATTTTAACAAGTTTAGCATTTATATAATAACCCTTCACTAAATTATATAAATGTTTCCAAGACCCATCTTTAAATAAAAATAGTCATCGTATGTTACCTTTTATCTAAAAATGGTAAGTCATTTCTAGACTAATTCTACCCCTAGAACTCTTGGTTGACGGATTTCAACTAAATCCATCTCCTAGTCCCAAGATAACGCTTATCTCGTTGAGTCCAATCCAGTTTTGGTTTGTGATCGTATCACCCCACTTACCCGAGGTAAAAAGGGACCCACGAGCGTGGTAGCCCTAATGAACACGGGGTTCATAGGTGCTTCAATTGGTAAGGCTAAATCTCAATTTCTTTTAAGTTATGTGAGAGGTCTTGTCAATTTAGTCATTAATTCCCTATAAGCGAACTAAGTCGATGAATTTTGAATAACTTTGAATTGACAATCGCGGAGCACGCTCCAAAAAGGCACCGTCTTTTGGAACACCGACTTCGGGAATCTCCGTCTTCATAATAATTAATTACAAAAAGATACAAATAAAAAATTCCTATTATAAATTTGATCTAAAAATGAAATGAAATTATTACAAACGGCGATACGAGATCGCAAATAAAATTACAACCGAATCGATATTCCCTTACATTACGGATAATACCGATTAAAATAATCTAGGTCATACTAGGTACAACTTGCATTAAAAGTTAAATAAATGACATTCATTCATCCAACAATAACAAGTTAAATAAAATGCTGTAAAAAATCATACCAAAATCGCCTTTAATACTTATCATGGTCATTCTAGCTCGGTTTTATGGATTTTATCGATTTTTAACCATTAAAAATAACTAATCAACACTTAAATCGTATTTAAGCTCAAAATAATTATCTAAACTGATTTAGAACTCCAAATTAGTCCCCACTAATTTTTTTTAAATTTAATTAGTTTGAATTGATCGTATTTGCTAAATATACAGGTTTAATCATAACATTTATGAAATAAACCCAAAATAAAATACAAATATCATAACAATTTGAAAAAAAAATTTTGTACATTCTGGAACATTTTTAGAAACTCTAAAAACTAGAAAAATTTGCCCAAAAAAATTGAATTAATTTTATGAACAAATAACTTTGTATCCAACGGTTTTATCAAATAAAAACCATTAAATATAGTAAAATAGTGAAACAAATTATACAATTTCACCAAAATGATATAAATCATATTATAAAATGTACCAAAAGTTTTTAAGACCATAAAAGGAATTTTCAATTTTATGAACATAATAATCTCACTTTATTGACTTTTATCTCATAAAAATCAATAATCATGCAAAACTTAATTAAAAGTCACGAAATTTTACATACAGTATGTACAACATTCATGTGAGATCATATAAAAATTTCATGACCAAAATCAACATGAAACTTTTTTTAGTTAACTTTTAACATAAAAATGCATGTTAACATGATTTAAAGGCCATAAATCAAAATAAATAGCAAATCAATCCCTAAAATCACCAAATTTGACCACAACCATTTTGAGGTCAGTAGGTATGCATGTAAATCAAAAAATTTGTGCAAACCAATTTTTAACACAAATTTTCAATTTTACCCAAGTTATCGTATAACTCGATTTTAATGCTTAAAATCAACATGCGTGTAACAATTGAGCTCTGATACCAGATGAAAGTCCTAGACCTTTAATTAGACTCTTCTAATTAGTTCATTAAATTACATTAACTTAATGATTTAGGATCTAGTTATCATGCATGCAAATATAAAAGTATAAAAGATAAGATAAGACGAAAATATCCTTACACTGGGAATTTTCGGTTCAATATGGGCACAATAAGAACTCCTTCTTATTATTCTTGAGCATGAAATTAATGGATGATCCTCCATAAAAACAACCTCCAAATTAGATGGTCTCCTTCCTGTTGCACCCAAGAATCAACCCAAATAATCTCAACTTATTATTAACTCGATAATAAGTAAGACATTATACTAATAATATTTTTGTATTACTACACTAGTAATATGGTATGAATATTAGTTTGCATGTGAGTTTTAGAGAGTTGTTGAGTTAGAAAGAGAAGTAAGAAATAAGCATCAAAATGAAGTTAATGAAATTGAACAACAATTGCTCTATTTGTAGCACTATGGCCGGATCACATGCTCCATAATGAGCTTTATTTTGCTTATTTTTATTCTCATGCAAATGACTTGAGTGTGGGTAAGAGAATGATAATGATCATGTGTCATAACATGTCATAATCACTTGGTGGAGTGTGGAATTGGTAGAGTAAAATCACTACTGATTTTGTCTACACAAAACCGGTGCACATGAGTCCATAATGGACAATTTTGATTTTTGATATTTGTCCCACAAATACTTATAATCATATGTTTGATTATCTTGTATAATTAGATGTTAATTTGATCATATAACAATTATATGAAACAAATTAATAAACAATATGTACTTAACTTTTAAGTGATATTTTACCATTATATCAATATATAATGGGTCCCACAATGCCCAGTTAGTTTATTTTACAACTCTTTGTAAATATAATTAACTAATTACCTCTACCTCAAAATATATGCATAACCTCAACTAATTTAATGAATTAACGATTAATCACTAAATTAAATCTTGTTTAATCGTATTAAAATAAGACGTAAAATTTATTCAGTCAGTTATCGTATAATTGACTAATAAACTTAAGTGGAATGAGTTCCTAACTTAATTTCCAATAATTAACTCTGGTAACTAAACGTACATATCAAATATATGTAATGCTCTAATTAAACTGTATCGTATACAAATAATTAGTATTCTATTTGGGTCTCATCCTATAGGTGTGACCTAAAGGGATCAGTTGATCACCGCCGTCATACGACAATAACGTCAAACTCTAGTCAAGCAAATACTCGTGCACCAAACCAGAATGGTAATGATCAAATCCTAGCTGCGCTCTACCATCTCCAGGCAAGTCAAGACCAAACGTATTCTCGCCCCAATGCCATGGAGGATCATATTACTCCCATGGAAACTAGACTTCCTCCTCTATACATTCCCCACAGTGTGCATGGTGACTTTCCCCTTTTTGTGGGACAACCAGAAGTCAATCCTAAGCCAGTTCCTACCGAAGCTGAAAAGCAACTCCAATACTGGGAGGAGCAACTAATGTATCTCAAAGGAGATGACATTTATAGGGAAAAAAACCGCCAGTATGAAGCTGTGAACACACAATTGCCAACCAACTTCAACATGACTGACATCCTAAAGTTTAAGGGGCATGAGAACACTTTGGATCACATTCAAGTCAATAAGCGCACTCTAGAGGTTCTTACCCAAAATGAGAAAGAAGACTTCGCCGACTTCCTAAATAAGCGAAGGAAAACTAGCACACAGCTTGTTGAACGTCCAGATGAAGCTACTCTTGTAAAGAAATTTGTGGACTACCTGAGACCCGTTTATGCAAACCATGTTGGAGTAGGTGTCCTCCACAATAGTGCGCCACATAATAAATCTTATTAAGGAATATAATTGGGATATTTATTGACTATATATATGATTAGTCAGTTGATTAACGTAAATCAATAACGGTTGGCTGACTAGAGTTTGACGTTATTGTCGTATGAGGGCGGTGATCAACTGATCCCTTTCGGTCACATCTATAGGATGAAATCCAAATAGTAACTAATTATTTGTATATGATACAGTTAATTATTAGTCCATTACATATATTCGATATGTACGAGAGTTAATTGTTAGAAATTGAGTTAAGGACTCAAATTCGATTAAGTTTATTTTTCAATTATGCGATAATTGAATAATAAATTTATATCTTATTTTAATATGATTAAATAAGATTTAACTTAGTAATTAATCGTTAAATTACTAAAATAGTTGAGGTTTTGAGATAGAGGTAATTAGTTAATTATATTTACAAAGAGTTGTAAAATAAATTAACTAAGCATTGTGGGACCCATTATATATTGATATAATGGTAAAATATTACTTAAAATGTTAAGACAAATATTATTTATTAATTTGTGTCATATAATTGTGATATGATCAAATTAACACTTAATTATATAAGATAATTAAGCATATGATTAATAAGTATTTGTGGGACAAATATCAAAAATCAAAATGGACCAAATAAGGCCTTACATGGCCGGTTACGGTGTAGTGGGAAGTGATGATGGTTTCTCTTATTCATACTCACAAGTAACATGTGATTATGACATGAATAGTAAACCTAAAATCATTTTACTCAACACTACACTCCACCACTTTGCATGTGAATTAAAATAAGCAAATTTAGTCCCTTGTGAGGCTACAATGACCTGCCATATTGTCTTTATAAGGGAAATATGGTTGTTCATTTCATTTGTTCATTCTTGCTTGTTTTTCATACATCTCTCAAAAACCCTTCTTCTCACTAAAACTCTCATAATACTAATATTTACTAAGTATTACTAGTGTAGTAATATATTCTAATATTAGTAGCATAATATCTATCTTATTATCTAGTTAATAATAAGGGTAGATTATTTGGTATCATCTTGGTTTAACTTGAAGGAGGTCTTCTAATTTGGAGATTGTTCTTGTTCATCCATATTAATAGCTCAAGAACAACAAGAAGGAGTTCTTGTTGTGCCCATTTAATTTCCATATAAATGTGAGGAAATTTCTTCTTCTATATAAATGTCTTTATATTTGCATGCATGTTACATAGATCATTAAATACTAAATTAACAAGTAATTTAGTAATTAATTAGAGGAGTCTAATTCAGGTCTATGGACTTTCATGTGGTATCAGAGCTAGGTTGTGGCATGCATGTTCATTTTGGATATTTTTTTATTAAAGTTATAAGATAACTAATAAATCAACAATTTGAGTTAAATTATGATTCTGACAAAACCTTTTGGTGCATGTATACCTACTGACCTCAAAATGTTTGTGGTCAAATTTCATGATTTTAGGGATTAGTTTGCTATTTATTTTGATTTTTGGCGTTTAAACCGAGTTAACTTGCATTTTATGAGTTAAAAGTTAACTAAAAATAGTTGCATGTTGATTCTGGCCATGAATTTTTAATATGATCTCAAATGCATGTCTTAAATATTGTATGTACAATTTCGTTACTTTTTATTAAGTATTACATGTTTATTGATTTTTATACTATAAAAGTCGATAATATGAGATTATAATGTTCATAAAATTGAAACGTCCTTTTATGGTCATGAAAAGTTTTTTTACATTTTATATTCTGATGTTGATTTTTATGGTGAAATTTGATAATTTGTTTCACTGTTTTACTATATTTAATGATTTTTATTTGATAAAACCATTAAATACAAAGTTATTTGTTCATAAAATTAATTTAATTTTTTGAGCAAATGTTTTTTATTTTTAAAGTTCCTGGAAATGTTCCAGAATGTAAAAAAATTTTGGTTTCAAATTTTTATGATGTTTATATTTTATTTTGGGTTTATTTCATAATTGTTATGATTAAACCGTTTTATTTAGCAAATGAAATCAAATCGATCTAATTAATGACCAACAAAATTAGTAGGGACTAATTTTGAGTTCTAAAACAGTTTAGTTAATTAGTTTGAATTTAAATGAGATTTAAATGTTGATATTGATTTTTAATGGTTAAAAATCAATAAATCTCGTAAAATCGAGCTACAATTAGCATGAATGTGTTTAGGGCGATTTTGGCATGAATTTTGCAGCAATTTATTTTATTTATGATTGAATGAATGAATGTCATTTATTTTATAATTTATGCAAATTTTGTACCTAGTATGGCCTAGTATTCACTATTTTTAGCATTTATTAATAAGTAGGACCCTCCTAGTCCTCTTTGAGTTACAAATGAGCACATGTACTTTTGTTAGTCACTTGGTCTACTTTTTACCCTTAACTAGTGGAATAGACTTCAAATACTTTAGGTCGTATCTCTTTAGTGTAGATCACTCAACCTCTTATAATAAGCCTGAACGAGGGCGTGCATTTACCACCTTGTCCATGTCTTGTGGTGTGAAAATTCCTTGATCGTCATGTCTCTAGGTGACCTTCAGGTTTGGAGACCCCATCTTTCTACCCGATTTGCCATATCCTATATGACTACCAGACATTGCATCCTATGCCAAACATTTTGATACCCCCACCGGAGGATCAAAACAATTTTTAAGCAATCATGCCTAAACTCACACAAACTCAAACAAAAAAAATCCCAAAAACTCCAAAGCAAAAGTCTCGAACATTAAAAAATTCACGAGACAAGACAAACAAAAGTCGAATAAATCCAAAATCCAAAAAAAGAGAAGAAAATTCCAATCAAACAATTTCAAATCAAACAAACAAATCCAGTCAATCCAACAGAGTGTCGAAAAAAAAACCAAAAAAAAAAACAGTCCAACAACGACTTCCACACAATAAAACAGTCCAACAACGACCTTAAACCAAAACCAACCCAACGACGACTTCAAAATAAAAAACAATCCAACAAAATATCAAAAACAAAACAAAACCCAAAAAGTACACTAAGCTTATACGGTCACAAAACTATTTTGTTTCTATAGCATTAGTTTCGCGTAATTAGCAGAGCTTCTTACTGTAAAAAAGGGCTGAACTCATCCAAATTCCCAAGAACAAACAAAAGAACGCGCCTCACGTAGCCCACGTGCCCCCGTGTATCACAGTGTTGCGCCTCTTCCCCAGCTTGTTTTACCTGTTTCCGGAATATTTTCTAGATTTCTTTCCGTGGTCGAGTTATTCCATAACTTTTCGGTTCTCTCCCTATATAAGGAGAGTTTCGTGCACACTTCAAAGGCACGCGAGTGTTCCACCTCTTCTATCTCTCTCTTTGCATTCTAGACCTTGCTCTAAGCATTTTGACAACTACGTGCTTGATCAATCGACCACGTAATCTCATATCCTTCTGGGTACCGGTCACTTTATTGCATTAACCTACCAATTTGACCAACTCAACAATAATCAATTTTAATCAACTTACTTCAATCAATTGATTTCCTCTTTCGAGGGCACTTTCATTACATTCGAGTCGAGCTATCGCTAAAAGACAACTTAGTTAACTCGTTTCGTCAAACATGTAAGTACGAGGGTGTGATAATCCCGTCTTGCACTTTATTTTATCTTTTTCATTGTATAAATTATGTAAGATTCATGTCGGCGTCATGTTAAAATTGTTTTCGAACTTTTTTTTTAATTACTAGTCTTTTCATTAATTACCTTTTAACATTACTTCATATTTATTTATCTAGTTTTTGACTTAAATCCCTAATAGTCGATATTAGTGGGTTTTTGTCGTCTTTAATTCGAGATCGTGTCTTAAAAGGTTAGATTCGTTCATATCTAGTCCTTAGATTCGTCTTTGATATAATTAGTGTAAGTAATACTAGTTAAACCACTTACACTTGACTTGTAGATCATTAATAAACCGTAAATCACCAACGAACACTAACTGATTGCGATTCTGGCTTCACAGCCAGAACCCAACTAATCAACTGTTAACTCCTAATATCACCGTTAATCTGTCTTTAGATAATTTTATTCTTTTCTTTCTTTCGATTAATCTTTCAAACATATTTCCAACATTGATCATGTGATCGTGTAATCAATTGTAATATTTCTTTTATAGTTCTATTGATTCATTGTATGATTTAATTAGTTGTGTTCCCACATGCCAATCAATCCTAAATCCCAATTCGACTCATTTAAATGCTAAATTACATGTTCAACCGACATAGTCTAAGTTCACATGTTATGATTAAAACGTGGATCTTGCATTGCATGCATATAACCGACAACACATCCATAACAGAAGAGTTTCCCTAATCATTAGTAGAGGCCGCTATCGAGGCGGGCGGGATTAGGTGTTCGATCAAAAGAACTTCCTAATACGTACCCTCACCCCTTACTCCCGATATCTGTGAATATCCGTGTTATTTGGCATCTACGAGAGTCATTCTAGACATAGAATACTAAGGGTAACGAAATCTTAGTGTTCATGTCATTCCTTTGTGTATTGACATGACATAAAGTATTCGAACTATTCCAACTTCCACAAAAGTTGGTGGCGACTCCACAAATGCATGTTTTCACGCTTGTCCCTCGTTTTTCCAAGTCGTGGTACCCCGTGCACCACACTTTTTGAAAGGATCGCGAAACCCGTGTATCACAGTTTGGCTACTCCGCTGGGAATAATACACTTACGTATTACCCAGGGTGAAACTTGAACGAGGTTAGGGAATAGTATGTATTAGACAGGTATCGGTTTTCATTACTCGACCTTCCTAGGTCGTTTTATTCGGCCTTCCTAGGCATAACCCAAACTTTTCGACCAATCTTCCTGTCTGGACGGTCCAAATTCTTATCTGGGCCTAAGGATGGATAGCGATTGACGTCAACCATACCGCGTTGTCTACTCATTTTAGCACCAAGGGCTTTCACTACTCGTGTGAATGGACTAGGAACCGACCTTACTCATGTTTGGCGCGGACCTCTCCACAGACCTTGGGTTTGATTGCTTGGTATGGCAACCCACCTACTAAGCCAAAACCATTTTAAATGCACTCAGCATGCCGTTATTCTGCCTGTTTAAATGTGTATAACCCTTACGTGATTACAATCCTTGTAAATAAACCATGAAAAAATTGTCAAAACCAAAATCCTTTTAAAATTGTAAAGCATTTTCAAATGTGGCCTAAAGTAGCGCGAAATGAGTCGAAACTCTGTCCGAGTGTCTAGTCAAAATCATTTTTTCCACTTCAAGTCAACACTCCTACAACCACACTACGGTTGTCTAGGACAAACATTTCCAAACCACTCATTTTCAAAACTCACTTAGACACAGTGGCACACTCCCACTTCACAAATCGAGTTTTTTCGAGTAAGTGTGCTAGATTGGTCAATCGCGTCTTTATTCATCGACGGTCTCTTGCCCTGTTTCCAAGATGCCTGGAACCAGTCAAGCAAGTGTTCATCAACCCGCGCCAAATGGTAATGATCAAATCCTCGCTGCGCTCCATCGTCTCCAAACGAGTCAAGACCAAGCCTATGCTCGCCTCAATGCGATTGACGGTCGAATCGTTGCTAAAGAAACTAGGTTGCTACCCGCAGACATTCCTGACCCTAGTGCGCACGACAACCTTCCACTCATCGTGGGACAACCAGAAGTCGATACCCCACCAATTCTTAGGCCCTATTCTTTTGGGCTGAATTTTGCTGAACTTTTCTGAACAGAACTTATAAGAGCTGAACTGAACTTATAGGAGCAGAACTGAACTGAACTGAACTGAACTTATAGGAGCTGAACTGAACTTATAGAAGCTGAACTGAACTGAACTGAACTTATAGGAGCTGAACTGAACTGAACTTATGGAGTTGAACTGAACTTATAGGAGCTGAACTTTTCTAAACTTAATTTTACTTAAGTGAATAGAACTTATAGAATCTAAACTTTACTAAACTGAACTTTATTATTATTATTATTATTATTATTATTATTATTATTATTATTATTATTATTATTATTATTATTATTATTATTATTATTATTATTATTATTATTATTATCTTTTGGAAAGGGCTATCATACAAAAACAAATATACTCTAAAACATAAGGTAAGATAATAACATTATTCCGATTTATAAACATTGGTTTGTTCATACAGATTACTACGTTTACATTACAATAAAAAAATAAATCACATATTACATCGTTTTCTAACCATCTATTTCTATATCATCATTTTCCTAATCACTTTCTTCTTCATCTTCACTAGGGATGTCAATGGGGGCGGGTCTTGGCAGGTCTCGCCCCACTCCCGCCCCACTTGGGACGGGTGCGGGTAATGATTTGACGGGTGGTGGGGCGGGGAAGGGTATCAAAAGCGACATTCGTCGCGGGTCGTGAAGCAGGTGCGGGTATCACATGATACCCGCCCCATACCCACCCTGCTCCACTTTGCTCCAGACCACCCCGGCTCGCATGTCCTCGCCCCGCTTATACCCGCCTTAATGATCTCCGACTCACCTATAGTATACATTTAGCTAAGTAAATTTTACAAAAAAAGATAATTTTAAAAAGATAAAGGCTAAACTAATAAAATAGACTTGTTTTGGTAGCTTATGTACTAGGTAATTGAATGTGAACTTATTCCATACTACTTTGCGGATGCTAATTGTTTAAGTCGTATTAACCTTAATATGTCTTAGATTCATGTTTTGTTTTTAAAAAAAATAGTTTCACGAGGAGAAAGGTAACTTGACGGGTTAGCAGGTCCCCGCGGGGCGGGTGCAGGTTTGAAAAGTTCAACCCGCACGGGTCGTGGGGCGGGTGTGGGTACGCTTTATAGTTCGCGGATGTGGGTGCGGCTTACTCATCCTCCGCACCCACCCCGCCCCATTGACATCCCTAATCTTCACTATCACTCGAAACAACGAATCCATTTTCTCGCCAAATGTTTTTTACTATCTTGTTTCGTACCTTGAACGTGGCATTTTTCCGCTTATGTGACACCCTCAAATTTGCGGAAAGAAAAAAAATTATTTAAATACATAAAAGATAATAAAACATATACGAAGGTGTCATAAAATAAAAGGGTCATTACAATACGGAAATAATATTCTACAAAAGAAATATACAAGACGGGAGACATATCTCTCGTATAAATACGGAAATAAAAGAGTGTATAATAATATACAAACTATGAACCGAATATAGGTCCAAGGTAAATACTTCGCTCGCTAGCTCGTCAATGTACCCCAAATATGCATTCACCACCTGTTCGACCGCATTAAATATAAACACGGAAGCCACAGTTAGTGGGGAGTAACTCCGAGTTCTCCCAGCCACGAAATGTCGAGTTTAATAAAACATGAATAACATAAAAGCAATGTATATGAACAATACAAAACTTTAACATATATGATATGCTTTTCATGTTATGAAACAGATAACTAACAATTAACCTAGCATGTGAAAGCTATCATGTGAACCCGATAATAAACTATAACTCGAGGGGAGGGAAGCTGGATGCTTAGCTCAGAGGTTCCTATCAGAAACATGGCCATGATACAATCAAAACCCTAATCAACCACGTAATCATGTGAATCAGTTAACATCCGGTAATCCAAACTCTATCAACCTTAGCCGGCTTGCATCTCACCTTCTATGATTCATAGAATCATACAAACATGAAAGACCAATACGTCTAGAAACAGGCATAAGTTCTTAGTACAGTCAATAGTCGACTTTTGTAACTCGAGTCTATACCACAAGGTAGGAAAACATCCTAGCCCTAGACTGATCAGACCTAGCGACAACAGCTAACCCATTCCCTGTCTCATTACATAACCGTACATGAGAAACTCTGATAGGCGACCCCCTAAGCAGAGATGGCTAGTACTTAAGCTGGCTCCCTTCCCAAAGCGGAACTCTTAGGATGCCATGCCCCCCCCGGCTTGGTATCAAAAGG
>JAIUZE010017030.1:0-51461 GCA_022085475.1 Heliosperma pusillum | reverse complement strand
CAACTCAACGTTCACATATAATTCAACTTACAAACAACCGTCCAATCATACAAATATAACAACATATTCTCTCACGGTTAATGGCACGCACTAGCATCGTGTACAATAGCAAGACAAGCCAATGGAAGCTCACAGAATAAGACATTTTCCCGAACCGTATACGATAAGACGTTTCGTATACTCATGACCTAGACAAACACGTTCACGGGATAAGACGTTTCCCGGAATCATGTACGATAAGACGTTTCGTACACACAAGACTCTAATCCTCTCGGTAGGACGACGATAATAATACGGTCCTAGTCTAAACCTGGCCAGACTCTTGGAATAAGACATTTCCCGATTCGACATGTGGTAAGACGTTCCATATCCAAGACTCGATCATACAAAGACGTCGAGTACCCCAATTTCGGCTAACCCACACGAAAGAGGCGGAAAGAGATCTATAGTCAAAATTCAAGCTAGTACGCTACATGCAATGACACCACCTCGCAAGGATACAACATTTGACGGCCGGGTCGATCAACGCATTGCATTCGCCTCCTAACAACGTCGTCATATCCCCACTAAACAAATGCACAACGGCATCACGGTTATACTCCACCGCTCCGACATTTAAGTTTAACGGTTATAAAGTATGACCGGGGGAATGAGAGTTCAAAGCACTTACAAAGTTACAATTAGTGCTCATATCAAAACATATGTAAAACCGACTCAAAAGGGGGACATAAAAAACCGTCACAAAACATGTGATATAAGCATGATATAAATGTAACAATGATAAACATGAGACAATGCGTGATTACATAAGCATTAGACAAAGTTTAAGAAGTATAATGAGTAAGAAACATAAATCTCATCTCAAAACAACAACTTTGGAAACTATTAAAACAAGGGTCCACTTCAAAAGGTCATAACTAGAGTTATAGACATTCAAATGCAGAAATTCTAAGTGGATATGATAGCTTGTCCTCTTACGGTTCCAACGGTAGGTCACAAGCCCAAAACAAGCAAGTAACGAAGGAGATATTGCCATTTTACGTTCACCCCACCTTTTAAAAAGTTTCGTCCTCGAAACTTGAGAGTAGAAAACAAAAGTATTAGGGACAAGAATCGGTTTTCAAAGTTAATACGAAAACTTTTATAAGGGGAATATTTATGAAACGAGGTTCATCTCGAAAATGATTTAAGGAAATTTTTCATAAGTGCGAAACTTTATTTACGGATCTCAAGAGTGCCCGTTGCGAACGAGTACTCTAGTTATCCAAATCAAAGCAATGTCGAAATAGTGAAATCGAAAATCAAAACAAGCGTTAGTAAGTGCAGGACTGGTCACCAGACGTCTCCAATAACAAGTCCAAACATCCAACCAAACACAAAATCCAAATATAAAAGCGAAAGAAATCTATTTTCTCCAAACAGAAGGTACAAAAGTCATCTTTAAAACTTCGGTGAAACATTAAATTTGGAATACAATATGGAAATTTGAAGATTTTCTCAAAGATAAACTCAAAATAACACGACATTATACGTACATAGAGCGACTCGCACATCTCACACACAATTCAGGGTAACAAAATATATACAAAACACGCAAAAACGAAACAAATCGAACTCTTAGGGATAGGAAGATCACGATGAAGTCGGCAGGAAGATCTACAAGAATTCGACATCACTAACTCTACTAAAAAACCAAATTCTCAAGAGAATGCAATTTACCCAATTTGCAACTCATCATTTTCAATCATCAGAATCCCTACAAAATATTCCATAATCATGAGATTTCAAGCCAATAACCTAATTATTCAGATCCATTTAGTATCTACTGAAGTCTATCGGCACGGTAGACTCCACAACTAACAATCCACATGAAAGATTCATTACGTACTCTAATCTTCTTAGTTTCATCAAAACCCTTACTAGAAACCACCAACAAAATATTTATATCTAGGGAAACATGATCGCTAACAACCACAAGGTAAATGAGACTTACCATGAAAATCCTTTGATTCAATTTACTTCAAACTCATTATCCTAAATTTACAATAAACTTTCTCATCCTCGAAAGTCAAAACACAATCAAAGCAACAAACATAATTATCTAAGATTCAACTAGCCTCATCCAAAGTCTCACGACAAGGGAAAATCCACTATCCATTATCGGTTATAATAATTCTTTAATACGCCATAACATCCTTAATTCGATCATTACTACGCTCGAAGCCTCAAATATAAATAGTCACATCAGCAAACTATGGTGGTTACTAATCCTCATGATAAATGGGTTCACCATTCTAACTCTATAATCCATAACAATTGAGCACTCACTATCCAAAGCTTTGCAACGAAAATTTCTCAATCTCGAACTATGATTCCTTCAGAATAAAAGAGAATTATTAATTCCAAACCACAAATGATCAATTACTTGGCAATCAGACAACCATTCAAATCATCTAGCTCATCTAAAACTCAATATGAATCGATTTTCATTTACGACAATACTCCTCAAACCTTGGGTACCAGCTTAATTACCCTAAAGCAAAGTCTCTTTTAGAATACACCAATTAGAGACATCCAATTCCCAAATGACATACCAAGCAACCGATATAATGCCAAACAACAACGAACTATTATCATGATCAACTCAATTCTCAAAATGGCACTACAATACCAGGCTCCAAATCTAAAACCACTAAGAGAGGATACATTATCACTATTAGGATTCATCCTAGAGCTTAAGTCCTATTTCCCAGGCTGAAATACAACAAGAGAGGAGCGCTGAAAATAACGAGGTCAAGGAAAAGACAAAGCAGATAGTAGAGTTATGAAGATATCCGAGTAAGAAAGAAGATACGAGCATGCGATTTCTTAAAGATCAATCTTGACAAAAAAAACATTCAAGAATGGAAATGAAAAGGGACAGTGGCACGAGTAAAGGTTTAAGGTTTAATCCACAAAATTTCTCGTTTCAAACTTAGGGTGATAGTAAAGCAAGTCATCCTGAGAACAAAGGTCTCTTACAAGGGACCATCGTATCACAAATCATCAAAGTAAGGTACACCTAGATTTAACAAATCGATTACAACCCAATTCATCCACCCTTTCATATAACACGGATTTCCAATTGCGGAATTTTAACTCAAGCATAGTAACATTCCTTTAGCTCAAATATTCAACACAATCTCAAAGGTTTCTTGAACTGAAGGACTAACAAATACTCCCTTATACTCGGTCATTTTCAACTCATATAGCTCACGAGTTCATTATTAAGAAAGTACAACCTCAAGTCAAACATCATCATTAACGTCCTAAGGTATTTCCATCATAGCTCACATCATCGAATCTCGCTCATATCTATAATCCTCAAGTAATATGGTTCAACTTACAACGAAACCTTACTACTTCAAACGAGTCTCCGATACCATAAGATAAGATCATATCTTTAAATCCAAGAACTAGAGCCAAATGTTTTCACCAGAGCCTATACTCACAACGCCATAGGAAACCACAAGACGTCACTTCTAACCTCAAAAGTATTTCGCACCTCAAGATATATTCAAAACTTCTTATTTACACAATTAGACATATCATAAGCATGGTCTTCAAAACAATACTAAACTTCTAAGTCCAAAATACTAAATTACTAATGAGTTAAGAAGTCATAGCCAACTCATTCGACCTTACACCATCGAATATCATGAACTATTTACACACAAGTCATGACAAACATTTATACATTAAAATCATTAAACATACCTTACCACACTTTCCTCAAGGATACCAACTCTCGCCACTAGGGGAGAACTTAAGTCTACACAATTTTTCTCGAATCCCAAATTCATTCCAATTAACACTAACATTCCACTAAGTCTAAAATTCTTCCGACCAAGTACAATATGCCACAAACAAAAGGGTATGGTGTCCACAAAAGGTCACATAAGGAAGTTGAGGGTACAAATTGATAAGGAGGAGGAAAGTAACAAGAGTAATTTCCAAGGGAAAAAGAAGTTAGATGATGAAGAAGCACTTAGATAGAAGGAAGAGAGCATGACACATTAAGGACGAGAGAAAACATCGATGAGGAAGAAATACACTTCAATTAGGCTTGTCAATCTTCAATCTTCGGTAGAGGATACTTTTTCTAGGTAACACATGATCCACCTTAAGACGGTAGATACAAACAAACATAACATCACTCAACACAATCAACAAACAAGTTAGAACCTAACAAACATCAAGTACACCAAAGACTACCACCTTAGGTCCTTAAGTCTACCCATCTCTCATTGATTATTTCAAGGTTAAGTAATTTAAGTTTAGGGTTCACGTGTGTGCGTCGGGAGCGTTTAAGCTCTGATACCAACTGTGACAACCCTCGCGAATGCGGAAATAAAACATAACAAGCATGTGATTTATATAGCGAAAAAAAATACGGTGTTTTTAAAACTTTTTACATGCAAGAAGAAATACGAGGAATGTCAAATAAATACAAACAAAAATAGAATATACTACAAAGAGACGTAGTCTCTCAAAATGTATCAAACATCAAAGTTATTAGCAAACTAGCTAAACGACGTCTAGAGGTGATTCATCTAGGCCAACGCCCGCTAGCTCACACCCGAACCCAAAATACCACAAGCAAAAAGTCATCCAATCAAGCAACCTGTTCATCCATGAAAAACAGGAACGCCACAGTCAGTGGGGAGTAACTCCGGGTTCTCCCAGCCATATCACATTAAACGTACATAACGGAAATACAAAAGTAGAAGCATGCATATATAGATATACATGTGAAGTACGAGAAGGATAAATAGGCAATTCAATATATAAAGATAAGAGCATATGAAGTACAAATCCGTAACCATCATATTATAGAAAGACTCGGGGATGACACCCTTAGGCAACTATATACTCACTAGGGCTTACATCTCACCGTTAGCGGCATATACTTGATAAGATAGAGACTCGACATATAAACCACGTCAATCATCTATTTCATGCAAGAGTCCAACTCAACGTTCACGTATAATTCAACTTACAAACAACCATCCAATCATACGAATATAACAACAATATAATCTCTCACGGTTAATGGCACGCACTAGCATCGTGTACAATAGCAAGACAAGCCAATGGAAGCCCACGGGATAAGACATTTCCCGGAACCGTATACGATAAGACGTTTCGTATACTCATGACCTAGACAAACAAGTTCACGGGATAAGACGTTTCCCGGAATCGTGTACGATAAGACGTTTCGTACACACAAGACTCGAATCCTCTCAGTAGGACGACGATAATAATACGGTCCTAGTCTAAACCTGGCCAGACTCTCGGAATAAGACATTTCCCGATTCGACATGTGGTATGACGTTCCACATCCAAGACTCGAACATACAAAGACGTCGAGTACCCCAAATTCGGCTAAACCACACGAAAGAGGCGGAAAGAGATCTATAGTCAAAATTCAAGCTAGTACGCTACATGCAATGACACCACCTCGCAAGGATACAACATTTGACGGCCGGGTCGATCAACGCATTGCGTTCGCCTCCTAACAACGTCGTCATATCCCCACTAAACAAATGCACAACGGTATCACGGTTATACTCCACCGCTCCGACATTTAAGTTTAACGGTTATAAAGTATGATCGGGGGAATGAGAGTTCAAAGCACTTACAAAGTTACAATTAGTGCTCATATCAAAACATATGTAAAACCGACTCAAAAGGGGGACATATAAAAAACCGTCACAAAACATGTGATATAAGCATGATATAAATGTAACAATGATAAACATGAGACAATGCGTGATTACATAAGCATTAGACAAAGTTTAAGAAGTATAATGAGTAAGAAACATAAATCTCATCTCAAAACAACAACTTTGGAAACTATTAAAACAAGGGTCCACTTCAAAAGGTCATAACTAGAGTTCTAGACATTCAAATGCAAAAATTACAAGTGGAGGTGATAGCTTATCCTCTTACGGTTCCAACGGTAGGTCACAAGCCCAAAATAAGCAAGTAACGAAGGAGATATTACCATTTTACGAAAAGGGGTCAGTGCAGTGAAACTGCAGTCGACTTTGGGAAAAACTGCCAGCATGAAACACTGCCAGCGCTAGGGAACGCTGCCAGCGTCCTGGTCTCAGGCACGCGATCCTTCAATCCGTCTTGTTATCAACATACAAACATCATCAATTATCATCACAAACCATCAATTCTCATATCAATTATCAACTAACAACAACCATCATCAACAACACAATTCCTATGATTACTAACCTTATTCTAAATACGATTTCTAACATAGAAAACACGTAAAACACGTAAATGATATCGAGTAACCCTTCACCGTTACCTTTTTGCGTCTTCAATCCGCGTCGATGTCCTCTTCTATCAAGAAGTAGTCTTTGTCGGTGTCTTGGAGGTCACCACCTACAATTAGATAATAAAAGATGAATATAATTCACCTTTGAGAAAGACGGATAAATTGAAAAGCGAGAAAGACGGTAATTTTATTACCAATACGGATAGAATACGATGAGAGGGAAGGAATAAGACGAACCTTAGTGAATTTGAGCAAGAAATGAAGGCGTGGGATCGATATTAAGACTTGAGCAAATATGGAGGCTAGGTTTTGGTGTTTACTTGGTGAGGAAGAAGAAGAAGATTGAATGAGGGAGTTAGGATTGTGAGGGAGTATATGAAGGAGTAAGTGAAAACATGAGAAAAAACCCAAAAACGTCTTAAGACGTAACTTACTCGGAATCTCGCATAAAGTCCAAATACGAACTCGGAAATTCTAAATTAGATACGGGAAATTTAATTCTAAACAAAAACTAAATTTCGCTGAAAAGTATCCGTATAATATTTTTACTATAAAAATAGGGTACATTTGCGGGTGTTACAGGAGTCCCCCCATACCGAGCATTGCAATACCGTTTTCCTTTGCGAATAATGATATGTAGTAAGAAAATATTATAACATGCATATGCTAATAATAGAACACGTATAAGTAAAGTTATATGAAGGGAGGTCTACTTACTCGAGATCGGTCAACTCAATTGTCATTAGCTTTTCACCTTTATTCTTGGACAAAGTGACCTTTGAATAAGCGGTTAACTTTCCAATAACATCTGTTATACGTTTCAGTTAAATTTATATATTAGGAGTACATTAGATATTAGATAATGAGAACTAATATTTATAATATGAATGAGTAGATGTATTTAGTAAATACCTAGATAGTGTCGATCAGACACATTTTTATCCAAGATGTTTTTGAACTTCTTAAAAACTTCTTAAATTGAAAACCATGCGCTAATAGGAGGCAGTAGAGGGTTTGCTCATTTTGGTTGTGAAGCTAAAGTACAAACGATATTTGTGGTACACTGATACCCTGCTAACATCGGTACCAGTGTTTTCCGCAACCTCCATATTGGTGAAATTGTATTCACTGCTTTCGTCAATATTTTTCTGAAACCGTCCAATGAGTCCTCTCCTGACGGCAGCCTGGATCATATTTTCCTTTTATTCAAAAATCATATAAAATATGTCATTGTAAAAATGTTTTTCAAAAGTATACCATATACCTGATAAGTAATGGAAATATAAGTAGAGTTATTATCACATATTTGTAATTCATAAGTGTATACCTCATCATCCATCAAAATCATGTCAATTGCGAATAATGCGTATTTCTTGCTGTATATATCAGGTCGCTCCCATTTGCGAACCATTTTTGCCCGAATGTTGACATATGCTGAATCGGCTTTGATGGCATTGAATGATGTGATGAGCATGCTTTGAGCCATGATAAATAATAATAATGATAAAGCAGAGAGTTGTATGTTTGGATGAAGGGTGAGAAAATGACAAGAGTTGGAGTATTATTTGTATGAAGAATAACATAAGGAATTTTAGGTCAAAAAAATATGTAGCAACTGTATATTTTTCTGTATATGGTTTATATATTTTTGGAAATAATTATTGGGTTGCTGCCACGAACAAAATCTTAATGGGTTGTTTTGATTGACCCAAAGATTCTTCAAAAGAAACGGGAAGACGAACAAAATAATTGACACGTGTCATATGATTAGGTTGCTGCCACGTGTCATTCTATAAGACTGATGGCTTCAGCTTTAATATTAAAATATATGATATATGATGATATGATATGATATGATGATATGATATATGATATGATTTGTATCGATCATGTTTTGCTGCATCTTACACTGTATTGTTTCTAATAACTACTTTGTAAGTCACTTAAATCTAGAAGCAATTAAAATCCAACATTCTTGAGTATATAATTAGAATTCTAACTCAGCATACGCATTCACAGCAAATCATATTGCCTTGCAGATCATAACTTTGAAATCGGTATTCGAAGTATACATATTGGCAATCAAATTCAATGTCACAACAGGTCGTTTAAAGGCGCAAGAATTTTGAGCAAATAATTTAACAACTTTCCTGTCATATTTTTACCATTTTCCCATAAAGGACCAAGAACTTGGAGAGTATCAGAACTCCGAAAGCAAGGCATTGCATTCTTTGGAGCTCAGCCTTGCTTAAATGACAGTTTCCATACCTCTCTCACATTTGACGAGCCATCAGCTACTTCAGCGATCAAGCTTGCTTCCATCAACCCTACAACAGTAACAAAGTGCAAAACTAAGTCTTACAAACACCCAGAAACACTCAAAGAGTCATAAGATGCGGATTTTCTATGCTGCATTTCCAGGTT
Organism: Heliosperma pusillum; assembly: GCA_022085475.1. Lineage (NCBI taxonomy): Eukaryota > Viridiplantae > Streptophyta > Magnoliopsida > Caryophyllales > Caryophyllaceae > Heliosperma > Heliosperma pusillum. The sequence goes on along the minus strand of JAIUZE010017030.1, from coordinate 42,703 downwards.
AAATGAACTCTTTTAAAAGGTAATTTATAATGACCTGAGGGCTGAGTTTGGAATCATGAATCAAACCCTAGGGTAGCATAAGACTACAGGGTTGGAACTCAATTCCCAATTTCATGAGTTTCATGCGGTTCAAGAATGAATATAAACCCTATACTTGTTGTGACCCAAATACCCCTAAGAGTATAAACCCAAAGGGCACAGGCGCAGAAAAGGACGCCAGAAAATGATCTGTAACTGTAAGTAGAGAAATATTTTTCGATTCGGAACTTGAGTTTAGGGTTACTTCTACTTTGATGGTCTGAGCTTCTTGCGAATTCACACTTTGTTGACCTAGGGTTTGTTCGTTTGTCCACTGTAGTTCCTTGTGGTTTAAATTAGTCAAAAGCTCATCTAATTTGGTGACGTGTTTAGGCGTAATAAAGAGCATACTTCAACATTAAGTAGACTTTAAAGTGAATTTACATACGAATTTGCGAAGTTACTCTTGTCATCAAGAAAGGTTTGCAATTTACAAAAACCTTAATTCATTAAAGTGGAAAATGTTCAAACATTGGGTCATCAAAATGAATTTTGTAAAACGTCATGATGTGGAATTATTGCAAACCTCTAAGACACCAAAGTGAGGATTTTCCTTAATGCAAATGTCAGGAACCAACACAAAAGGTTCAAAATCTCGGCTAAGATGTATCGTATCGGCAGAGTTGTATCGTTTTTTCACTTTACCGATACGAGATATCGCCTGAAAAATCACCGAGAATTACCGCGATTCATTCGCGGCAACCGATTATATCATTACCGCGACTATGACCGATACCGAGATTTTGAACCATGCGGGCTACACGGCTAGACAAACCTAACCCTTTGTTTGGATACCGAAAGGGAAGGGAGGGGAAAAGAGGAAAGGGAAGGGTGAAAAGAGGGAAAGGAAAGGGAGGGTAGGGTAGGGAAAGGGGAATAGAGAGATGGAGTTTTCCCTCCAAATCGATTTCCTCTGTGGAGGGGAAATGATTTGTCTTGTCAAAGGGAAATGCAGGGCTCCATTTTCCCTTCCCTCTACCTCCATTTCCCTTTTGACAATGGAAATTGGTGCTCGCCAAATCCCTTCCCTCCCCTCTGTTTCCCTCCAAATTTCCCTTACAAGTCTAAAACATACCATCGTTTTCCACAATCGACAAGAATCGTCTCGATCCTCCACCTACTCCAAAATAATGCTTCTTCGCAGCCAAGTACACAACACCCTGAGGACAGCTAACACACTGCAACAAAAAAGCTTCTATGTTCAGCCTTTGGAACACATACCGATGAATAGAAAGTGTACAAACAGCAATTCAAATGACGTACATTTTTTATAAGGCCATACAAGATCGGTAGAGTGGAGATGGAATAAACAGTCTCAGCCATCAAAATGACATCATATCCAGCCATTAAGGCGTTATCAGATGATGTAGAATCCTCGGTGTCAATATGAGCATGGGGAAGAATACTACCTACTTCATTCCAATCACCAGCAAAGAAACGAACTTCACAGCTATCATTGAAACTGGATCCAGATGGTTGATTTGCATTCACATTAGGAATAGTAAGGCATTTTAAAACTTCTCCATTGAAATCTTGAAAATGCACAGCAGCAGACCCCTAATACATACAAGGGAGATTTTCAGCAAAATGACTAGGGCCGAAAAAGGAATACAGTAGGATGCAAAATCAACTACTCCGCCAAAGAGTGGGTCTTGCACTTCCAACTCTAAAAAGTTTACCCAAAAACAAAGGTAAACTATTCGGCAGGACAAAGAGTATCACTTAATCACCTTGAGACATGAAAAGATCCCAGGAAGCCCATGGCCGCATCCAAGCTACAAACCGCGGATATAATATTGTTAGTAAGCGGGTGAAGATAAAGTTAGCTTGTTCTAAACTAATTTATTTAACGTTAAGAGACAAGCAAGATGCAAAAGCTGTTTGAGCAAACTAAAGCTCAATCATGAAGTTATGCAGGCAGTAAATTCGTTTTCCCTAACAAAAAAGCCAATGGTATTTGCTACCAGATAATAAGTTAAAAAAATACAGGAAACTAACTCACAAGAACAGAAAATGAACTCACAAGAACAGGACAGTGTTCATTAAAGACAAACTATGAACTATACGTCAGTATAACTGGGAATCCAAAAACCTGCTTAATAACACAGATTTTTAACATGATCAACATAGTCTCATGAAGAAGTCCACCCACTATGATGTTATTCGAAAATGTTCGCCGGTGATAGTTGGTAACAAATAGCACCTAAAGTTTAATATCCTAAAGTTTTGAAGGCAATGCAACAAAGAAATGTCACAGTGTCCAAGGATTTGTAGAATTGTAAACTAATAAACACAAAATGACGATCGCTAGACAGCTGTTCAAACTTGCGCAGATTCAAGAGATCCTCTCTAATCTAACATGTACTTATCACTAAGGTTAATAAAAAATAATCTAAAAGCAAGTAATCACCTGAGAAATAGATGCCCACCTCTAATACTCTTTTCCCTTCAAATGAGAAGTCCCCTTTCTGAATCTCTGATTGGAGAGCTTTCACCAAGTCAAGCGAACCCTCCCATAATTTCAGGCCTCCTGCAATCCACAATCATGCTAAATTGGAGAAATTTTCGAACAGACGCTAGACCACGATATAAATCGCAAGCAATAAATACTTTGATTACAGCATAAAAAGAGATGTTCCGGACCTTCATATTTACCAGGTACTAAGTCAGAGTTGGACAAGGCAAAAACTTCCTGCGTACTCACCCGACCCTGCAAACAAAGATTAGTATGCTTGTCTTTCTCACAAGCAACTCAAACGAGTAACATCCACAGCTTAATCCTTGATTGAGAATGCAGGAATACAAGACGTAACAGGCAGACATCAAATACTCAAATGACATGATTATTACTGAATGGTGGTGGTTGTTCTGAGAAAGTCCAGAGGTCAACAAGATTAGACACGAACAAGAAGTGTATTCACCAAGACGTGATTATTACTGAATGGTTCTACTCACATACTAGATACATTCAGAACATGAAAAAACAAGCTGTAGTAACATGCTATTTTTTTACCTCAGCCTGAATGTAAGCAGGAGTTGCATCAATCATTCGATTGAGTGCTAAACGTCAAGAAATCTTACTAGCAGAAGGGTGTGAACGATAAATTAATTGCTTTTTTTTTTTATATCAATCTATGTCCGATACTGAAGCATACTAATAAGTTATACCAACAATGCTGTACTATTTCACAAAACTTGACTTAAACTAGTTAGGCCATGTTCTTTTGGACTGAATTTTGCTGAACTTTTCTGAACTGAACTTATAGGAGCTGAACTTTTTTGAGCTGAACTTATAGGGGCTGAACTTTTCTAAACTTATATGAGCTGAACTTTTCTGAACTTATAGGAGCTGTACTTACAGGAGCTGAAATTTTTTGAATTTAACTTATAGGATATGAAGTTAACTTAAATTAATTTAACTTAACTTTATTAATATTATTATTACACTTTTTAAATATATTATTGACAAAAAAATATATTTGGTGTAAAATACAAAATAAGATAATAAAATTTTCTCTTTATTATGTTACACTTAATACATCTTTTTTTTAATCATCTATTTTCATTTAATCCTTTTCCTCTTCTCTTTCTTTTTCATCTACATCTTTCTTGCCAAATATTTGTCCTAATAAATATAGTTGTACATCTAACACAAAGATTAGTGTTATTTAAAAAATTCTAGGATGCTAACTATAAAATTACCATCAATTTAACTTGAAGGCATAAATAAATAAATGGTACTTCCTCCGTTCCATAGAATAGTTTACGTATTCCATTTTAGGCCGTTCCACTTAGTTCTTTACGTTTCTTTTTATGGACATCAATAATTATGTTAAATTACCATACTATCCTTGTAAAAGTAGGTACCCCACTTGTTTTCACCCATTCTTGATACAACAAACAAAAGCAACTTATAAGAGGGCAATTTGGTAAACTAACATATGTAAAAGTAGGTACCCCACTTGTTTTCACACATTCTTAATATTTGTGCAAAAAGCAAACGTAAACTATTCTATGGAACGGAGGAAGTATATAACTAGTGAGACAATCCTAATATATGAAAAGACAACTCATATATACTATATAGCATTAAATGAATAGCTTATTTCACATATAAAAGTGGATCGTCTTACGAGATTATCTTATTTTATAATCATGTTAATTTTAATTAATAAGTTGTTAACAAGTCTAACATAAATGATTTTATATAAGTGGTTAAAGTTGTTGAACTTTTCTGAATTGAACTTATAGGGGCTGAACTTATATGAGCTGAACTAAACTTATAAGAGCTGAACTAAATTTATAGGAGCTGAATTATAGGAGCTGAAATGAATAGAACTTAATTTTGCTGAACTTTTTTGAACTGAACTTATAGGAGCTGAACTGAACTTAAAAAGGGTGACTTTAAGTCCAAAAGAAAAGAACAGGGCCTTAAAGTACTAAATCTAGGGCTATGATTACTGGTATTTTTTCAATCAGATAAATTTTCTTCCTTGATGCTTACCTAGTTACTTTTGACAACCTCATTAGTTCATTATAAAAATTCAATCTGTTTCACAATCAGGGCAAATTTAACATTTGACTTCCAGCCTTCACAGTTCCAAGTTCAACCCTTGCATATGTCACTATAAGTCTATAACTTTCGCAAATACAATAAATTTCCAAAAGCTGATACAATTATCACCGCGAAAGTCAAATGTGGCCTATAATCTAGGATAACGGGGGTTAACAAACATTATAAACATTTGTCTCAAAACGAAGAAAATGTTTTAATTTTTCAAAATTAACCAGTATTTCCCACGGGGTCACAAATAATCATGACAGCGAACATTATATTGACACATTCGATAACAACATTACCCCAGTGCCTTAATGGCTGTAAATTGCGGGGGTAAGGGGGTAGGATGTACGCAGTCTTATCCTTGTGTTAGTAAGGCAAAGAGACTGTTTTCGAATGACCAAGATGAAAATTGCCTCGAAACTACATCGCATGACTGATTGCCTCGAATATTGACACATTCAACATAAAATGAATAAAATATTAACCAAAGAAACAAAATTTACTAGCATATCCCAGCTCAATGCTCAAATAATCATATGAGAGTGAACAAATAGTGGAATTTACCTTGAATAAAGTAATAAATTCCAAATCAACCTGTTCAACAGTATACTTGACCGACGTCGAAACCTAATTCACAGTTCAAAGAATAATAAAAAAAAACAATTGGTTGTTAAAAATAGTAAATGGATGCACAATTTAAAATTAGCATGACGAACCTCAGACGAAAGAACTTCAACGCAAGGAGGAGGTGGAGGTGGAGGAAGGGGCGTTTCTGGGAAATCGAGAAACCCTAATCCTCCGAAATTGGGCTTGTTTTCAATTTCATTTGATTGAAACAGTTGAAAAGTATTGGTACTTGTGCTCTAATAGAAGACATATAAAATCAGATAAAATAAAAGAGAAAAAGAAAGAATGGAAGTTGAATGAGAGAATGTTGGAAACTTACCTCGGACTTTGCCGCCATTTTTGTTGAGCTTTGAGGAGTAGAAAAAGGAAAAGCACGGAGGAAGTGGAGGGAGTGAAGAAGACTGACGAGTTCTTCACTTGTTTGTATGTTTTTTTTTTTTTTGGGCCTTTCGTGCATTCTTTTGCCTTTCAAAGGCTACAAGCCTACAAAGCCCTCATAGTGATCGGGTTAGTCGGATCAGGTGCACATCGAGACATTTAGTCAGTTCTCATTTAGGTTGTTTGGTTTTTTTTTTTTGGTTCAAATGAATGCACTATGTCGCGAGTGAGAATCGAACCCCCATATTTCATGGTTTTTTTGTTTGGTTTTGAAAGTGTTTTTTTCTCAACCTGTTCTTTAACAAAATGAAATGCAACTGCAACGTGCTTCATGTAAGAATGAGAACTGGATTGACAGAATATTGTGCGGCACCAAGATTATCAAAATAGAGAGCCGCACGAGCAGCAGAAGACACACAAATGGCACGAAATTCAGTCTCGGTAGAGGAGCGAGCAAGTGGTCTTTGTTTACGCGAGACCCGTGAAATTGGATTCTTACCAACATAAATGATAAAACCATAAGTAGACACGTAATCGTCTTTATCACCTGCCCAATCAACATCACAATAAGAATGTAAAAGAAGAGGAGAGTCACGTAAAAGACGGAGACCAATGTAGAGCGTGCCCTTGAGATATCGAAGCAACCGCTTAAGGCCGAGTCAATGTGTTGTGCGTGGAACGTGTATATATTGAGCTAACTTATTAACCGAATAGGCAATGTCAGGTCGGGATAGGGAGAGATGTTATAGGGAGCCAACAATAGGGGTGGAACGAAAGGGGGTAGAGGAGGGTGTACACTCAGTCATTTTATACCGAGATAACATGTGATAAAGATATATATGTTGAGTGAGGGTAAGGCCATAAGGGGTGGGAGTTACCTCAATGCCGAGAGAGTATGATGGGAAGTCAAGATCCTTACGAGAGAACCGGAAGAGAAGGAATCAAAGAAGGCACTAAGAGAGGAAGAGAGAGGGCATGTGACTATGATATCACCGACGTAGGCTAGGAGATAGATAGGGTTGGCAGTAGAGGAAGAGGGAGGGATTGAGGCAAGATTGACGAAAACCATAAGAAAGAAGGTAGTTGGTGAGTTTGGTGTATCGGGTATGCGGTGCCTGTTTGAGCCCATATATCGCCTTAGAGAGACGACAAACATGTGATGGGAGGGAGGAAATGACAAACCAGAGGGTTGGGACATGAAAACAGTGTCGGAAAGTGATCCTTGAAGAAACGCATTATTGATGTTTAGACTTTTGAGAGACCAGCCGCGGGTGAGAGCTAAGGAAAGAATGAGATGAACAGTGGCAGGTTTGACAACAGGGTTGAAAGTTTCAAAGTAGTCGATGTCAGGTCGTTGGTTAAAACCTTTAGCGACAAGGCGAGCTTTATATTTTGCAATTGCTTTTTCAGGATTGTATTTGATTCAAAATATCCATTTACAACCAATTACATTATAGGATGGTTGAGGAGGGACAAGGTCCAGGTTTGATTTGTGAGGAGAGCATTGTACTCGTGTAACATAGTCGCATGCCAATTTGGGTCAGCAAGGGCATATTTCACAGTTGTCGGAGTCTGGAGATGGGAGAGCGGCTAGGGTGGCGTACTTGGGAGTGGGCTTGCGAATATTATGCGCAAGACGAGAACCATGATGATGACGGGGATGAGGAGGAGGTGAGTTAGAGCTGACATAGGACAGAGTGGCAGTAAGTTCAGGTGCGACGGTGGCAGAGGAAGCGAGTGAACTAGTAGGAGGAGTCTGGGGAGGTGTGGCTTGAGGTGTAGAGGGTGGTGGGGTGACAATAACCGTAAGGGATAAGGAACACCACGAGTAGGAGTCAGGTGTAGGTTCGACAGTGGAGCAAAGTTGATTGTAAGGGTAGACATTTTTGACAAATTTGACATGACAGAAAGTGTAGACATGATTTGTGGTTGGATCAATGCAGTGGTATGCACTTTGAGAGGACGAGTAACCCAGAAAGATGCAAGGTTTGGAGCAGGGTTCGAGTTTATTTTTTGTGTAAGGGCGGAGCCACGGGTAACAAAGACGCCCGAAGCTCCGTAGCTTCTGGTAATTGGGTATTTTGTGAAATAATTTGAAGAAAGGAGACTAAATATTAAGTGTGGGTGTAGGGAGTCTATTGATTAAATAGGCATCAGTATCAAAGGCGAAAGACCAAAACGCAGGTGGTAGACCGGCTTGAGATAAGAGGAATAGTCATGTCTCGACTATGTGACGATAAGGTCGCTCAGCATAGCCTTGTGTTTAGGTGTATGAGGGGAAGAGGTGAGATGGGTAATGTGACAACCCTCGCGAACGCGGAAATATAAAACATACAAGCATGTGAATTATATAGCGGAAAATACGGTATTTTAAAAACCTTTATACATGCAAGATAGAAAAATACGAGGAGTGTCAAAATATTACAAACTAAATAAAAATACCACAAGAGACGTAGTTTCTCAAAGTGTTAACAAAAGACAAAGTAATTAGCAACTAGCTAAACAACGTCTAGAGGTGTTTCATCCAGGGACAACGCCCGCTAGCTCACACCCGAACCCAAAATAGCCTAAGCAAAAAGCCATCCATGCAAGCAACCTGTTCATTCATGAAAAACATGAACGCCACAATCAGTGGGGAGTAACTCCGGGTTCTCCCAGCCATATCACATCAAACGTACATATAAGGAAATACAAAAGTAAAATCATGCATATATATATACATGTGAGTTGCAATAAGAATAGATAGGCAATTCTATAGAAAATGATAAGATCATGTGGAAATCAAATCCGTAACCATCATGTTATTCAAAGACTCGGGAAAGACACTCTTAGGCAATCGAATACGCTCACTAGGACTTGCATCTCACCGTTAGCGGTATAAGATTGATAAGATTGAGACTCGACAGACAAACCAGTCAAGTCATGCGATAATCACAATAAATCCAACATATTATCATCCATTCACGAACCAAGACATGACGGTGTCCAATCATGCAATGACCATGAACAAGATCATGAAATCACGCATTCAAAGAACGACACCAGACGACATCTCTCACGGTAAATGAAACGCACTAGCATCGTGTACATGGCAAGTATGATTAAAAGGCATCCACGGGATAAGACGTTTCCCTGAACGCATACACGATGCTACATTTCGTATATGTAGACTAATTTCCTCCTGGTAGGAACGATAATAAAACGGCTCCTAATCTAAACCTGGCAAGATTCTCGGAATCACATTTTCCGATTCGACATGCGATACACGTTTCGCATCCAAGACTCGGTCAATCATAGACGCCGAGTACCCAAAATTCGGTAGATCAATTCACGAAAGAGGCGGAAAAGAGCACAAGCCTCATAACAAGCGGTACGCTACATGCAAATAACACCACCTCGCAAGTACACAACATTTGACGGCCGGGTCGATCAACGCAATGCGTTCAACTCCCAATAACGTCGTCGTATGCCCACTACACATGCAATTAAGCAGTAGGATAACCTCTCCGTTCCGACATTCCAGCCTTACGAACGGGAAGTAGCAAGGAATGAGAATACAAAAGCAACACGACCAATAGTGCTCAAACCGACTCCTTTGTAAAAACCGACTCAAAGTGGAAACATATCGAAAACCGTCACAAAACATGTGATACATGCGAAAGAGATATCATATATCCAAAACATGAATATTATAAGACATTACGTAAAATTATACGGTAAACGGATCATGCGAACTATTATAAATTACGAGTTTTTGAAGTTGAAGGAAAAATATACAGCCGTGTTCCAGGCCGGGCAGGAGACCGGCGGCCGGTGGGCCGGCTCAGAACACAGGCAAAAACCCAAAAAACAGAGGAAAGGGGTCTGGGCCGGTCAGTCGACTGGCGGCCGGTCGACCGGCACAGCCAATCACACCAAAATCAAAACTTCTATACTGATGTGTTCCAGGCCGGTGGATGGACCGGTGGCCGGTGGGCCGGCCTGGAGCACTTCTTCATGCAAAAACAAGTTTCCAAAATGAGTTACTGGAGTGTTCCCAGCCGGTTGGCAGACCGGCGGCCGGTCGACCGGCAGGGAACCCCAGTTCACCCGAGAGCCTTTTCCACTTAACCAATTCATTTCCAAATCATTTCCATTCTCATATATACTTCAAATAATCATAATCAATCCATATAATTCATCAACATTCATCATATAACATCATTTACTAATCATAGCATGGTTTCTAATCTTCCTAATCGTAATCAAATACGATTTTCTAGCATATAAACATGTAAAACACGTAAGTAATACCGAGTAACCCTTCACCGTTACCTTTGAGCGTCTCTAATGATCGTCAAGCTCCTCTTCTATAAGAAAATAGTCTTTGTCGGGATCTTGGAGGTCGCCACCTACAAATAGATCGTAAAAAAGATGAATAAAGTTCATCTTGAGAAAGACGGAATGCTTAAAAAGCGAGAAAGACGATAATTTTATTATCAATACGGATAGAGGAAGGTACGGGAGGAAGAATAAGATGAACTTACGTAAATTCTATCGAGTAACGAAGAAACTACGCCAATTCTAAGATTGAATTCAAAGACGGAAAAGATGAGATTTCTTAAGGGAGAAGAAAGGGGGTTGTGTGCTTGATTTGTGTTAAATGAAGAATTAGGTTAAGGAAATTAGAGTATAAGTAAGGAAAAGTCAACCAAAAAGTCAAACTCGCCTTAAGACGGCTTTTTCATGGAATCTCGCAGAAATTCCAAATACGAACTCGGAAATTCAAAATTCGACTCGGAACTTAAAATTATAAATTAAAACTTAAAATTGCTGAAACGATTTCGTAAAATATTTCTATTAGAAAAATAGGGTACATTTCCGGGTGTTACAAGGCCCGTGGGCCCAGTCCAGGCCCATGTATGGTCCGGCCCAAAATCAGCCCGTGGGTCCCTCCTTGGTCTTGTGACGGTTTTTGAGTTATTGCCATTTTATCGTGTTTTGTAATTTTTAGCAAGTGGGAAATTTTAGTAAGTAAATTATTTAATTAAAAGCTTTTCATTATATTATTATTTCTCACATGTTAGAAATCATAATATGAGATTTTAGTTTAATTTGATATCATGTAAGTCAAGCGGGTTTTTGGTAAGAATTAATAAATTCACATGTTAGAAATAGAATGAAATAACATGAAATGAATGTGATATTCTTATGTACAAGCCTCGATGGCTAAGACTCTGTTTCTAGCCGGTTTGGCCAAACGGGTTTGGTCAAAATAAGATCTAGTCAGCCCCGTTTTGACTGATGACCCGTCGCGGGACTCGGGTCGGGGATTTGTCTTCAGGTAAGGTTTTATTTAATGAATGAATTAATGAGCCTTAGTAGATATGAGGCGATATGATATTTGAATATGATTTATGTGCAATTAGTCACATGATAGGAAGTTTTTCCCGTGACTGTTTGATTATATGGTTGGTGTCGTGTTGACTAAGTACCCATAGAGAATTATGAGTATATGGCGTCTTGACCATTCTAATTCCTAAATGAGTATCTTGGACCATGACATTGATTAGGCCGTACTATTGTACGAGCATATGGAGTTCACAGCTGTAGGCTTTTGTGTCACGGCCTGGGGGGCTTATCTCCAAGTCGGGGCATGGCTGCCTAATCCATTTTGGGAATGGAGCCAGCTTACGTACTAGCCATCTCTGCTTAGGGGGTCGCCTAGTAGAGTTTCTCATGTACGGTTATGTCATGGGACGGGGAATGGAATAGCTGTTGTCGCTAGGTCTGATCAGTCTATGACTAGGATGTTTTCCTACCTTGTGGTATAGCCTCGAGTTACAGAAGTCGACTATTGACTGGGCTAAGAACTTATGCCTGTTTCTAGACGTATTGGTCTTTCATGTTTGATGATTCTATGAATCGTAGAAGGTGAGATGCAAGCCGGCTACAGTTGATAGAGTTTGGATTACCGGTTGTTAACTGATTCACATGATTCTTTTGCATGATTAGGGTTGAGTTGTATCCAGGCCATGTTTTAAATGTAACCTCTGAGCTGAAATACTAGCTTCCCTACCTCGTGGTATAGGTTGTTAACTGATTCACATGATAGCTTGCATGAGTAGCTTAGCCTTCATATGCTAGGTTATATGTTAGTTATTTGTTTCATAACATGAAAAGCATATCGTATATGTTAAGGTTTTGTATTTTCCATATACATCTCTTTTATGTTATTCATGTTTTATTAAACTCGACATTTCGTGGCTGGGAGAACTCGGAGTTACTCCCCACTGACTGTGGCTTCCGTGTTTATATTTAATGCGGTTGGCAGGTTTGTGATGCATACTTGGGTACATTGACGAGCTAGCGAGTGAAGAATTACCTTGGACCTATATTCGGTTCTTAGGATTGTATTATTTAATACACTCTTTTATTTCCGTATTTATTTAGGGAGATATGTCTCCCGTTTTAGATACTTCTTATGTATAATATTATTTCCTTTTTGTTATGAACCTTTTTCTTTAAGACACCTTTGTTATGATGAATATATTTAATGGTAGGTTCCGGTTTTAAAATTTACCGATTTTCACTAAAGTGAACCTATTAAAAACGTATTCTCATCTTTTATTTATTTAAATTACTTGTTTATCTTTCCGCAAATTCGAGGGTGTCACAACTATGGCCAGACCATCCATGCAAAATGGCCTCTTATTTTGTTTAGTTTATTCACATGCAATAAGGTGGAGTGTAGGAAAAAAATGAAATGATTAAATTATGTAGGTTATGTCACAATCAAAAGGAGAATTGTGTAAGAAGGAAAGAACAAAATCATTTCTTCCTACATATGACATAACTGGCCACATGTGGCTCATTATGGTCCATTTTGATTTTTCATATTAGTCCCACAAATACTTATTAATCATATGCTTAATTATCTTGTATAATTAAGTGTTAATTTGATCATATAACAATTATATGACACAATTAAATAAATAATATGTACTTAACATTTTAAGTAATATTTTACCATTATATCAATATATAATGGGTCCCATAATGCTTAGTTAATTTATTTTACAACTCCTTGTAAATATAATTAACTAATTACCTCTATCTCAAAACCTCAACTAATTTAGTAATTTAACGATTAATTACAAAGTTAAATCTTATTTACTCATATTAAAATAAGATATAATTTATTGGTCAATTATCGCATAATTGAAAAATAAACTTAATCGAAATTTACTCTCGTACATATCGAATATATGTAATGGACTAATTAACTGTATCATATATAAATAATTAGTTACTATTTGGATTTCATCCTATAGGTGTGACCGAAAGGGATCACTTGATCACCGCCGTCATACGACAATAACGTCAAACTCTAGTCAGCCAACCGTTATTGATTTGCGTTAATCAACTGACTAATCATATATATAGTCAATAAATATCCCAATTATATTCCTTAATGTATTAATGTAATTTATTAAGTGGCGCACTATTGTGGAGGACACCTACTCCAACAATCTCCCACTTGTCTAACACAAGTGTGTGTCACCAATTCTCTTGTCTATTTATCACATCTCCCACTCAACGCAAGGTGTCTTTCAGGTCGTACTTGAGATTGAGTATATCTAGAGTGGTTTTCTCGATAGGGAGAGTAACTGTCTGACCGGAAAACTCTACCATAGATCTCTTTCCGAGCGTGGCCACGCATTTACAGTAACTTCTCCTCGAGTGGCCCGAAGATGTTAATACCCAACGTGGGTGGACAATTCCTGTTGACCCATCTTACACTGTATGATGCAGATCACCATGACCCAGAAGATTCCCATTGGCCTCCTTTCACGGCACTACCTAGGACCAAAACCAAAGTCAATCGGAAACTACACCGACTCAGGTAAATGGTCGCCAGTCTAAAGAATCGACTCATAGGAATAAAATAGAAGACCCTGCCACGACCAGGCATCAAATAATTGATTTAAGGGTCTCTACAAATGTCACTGTCCGACAGAGTGTCATACAGTCTGTCTATGTAAACGGCCAGTCATCTCCATGACCCCATGGTGCTGAACCAACCATCGATCAACTTACAATCTTGTCACTTCGAGACGACACCTCATTGAGTGACTAGGGACAAAATACTAAGTTCGTCCTATTCACTTGAATAGGGTCCAACATTGTCTTACAATCTATTCGGATAAACAAAGTATTACATTTAGTCAAACTAAATAAAAGAGTTTATAATAAAACTCGAACAATGAATGCAATTATCATATATGAAATAATTAATAAAACATTCAATTATTACATATTACATAATCTAAAGGAATTCTGGTACACGTCTCAATCCCATTGTGACGACATGACCATCATGCTTAACCTTTGACAAAGGCTTGGTTATAGGATCAGCAATGTTGTCATCTGTCCCAACCTTACAAATGTCAATTTTCTTTCTGTCCACGTAATCTCTAATTACATGATATGTCCTAATTACATGTCTAGACTTGTTACTAGACTTGGGCTCTTTTGCTTGAAAAATAGCCCCACGGTTATCACAATAAATCGTGATAGGATCTTTGGCAGTAGGGACTACTGTTAGTCCTTCCAAAAATTGGCGAATCCACAAAGCTTCCTTTGCAGCTTCAGACGCTGCAAGGTAGAATCCGCTGTATCGCTTTGCTTGAAACTCTTCCAGCAAACAGCTACTCCATTCATCATATAAATGTAGCCGGATTGGGATTTCATATCATTCCTATCTGTTTGGAAACTGGCATCTGTGTAACCTTTTACACGTAACTCAGTCTCGCCTCCAAACACTAAGAACGAATCCTTAGTCCTTCTCAAGTACTTAAGGATGTTCTTTACGGCTATCCAGTGACTCTCACCTGGATTTGCTTGGTAACGACTTGTCATGCTCAAAGCATATGCAACATCGGGACGAGTGCACATCATAGTATACATGATTGATCAAACAACATATGCGTAAGGGATCAATTTCATGCGTTCAATCTCCTCGGGTTTCGTAGGGCACTCTGACTTGCTCAAAGTGATCCCATTTCCCATAGGAAGAAAGCCTCTCTTAGAGTCTTTCATGTTGAAATGATCAAGAATCTTATCAATATAAGTGTCTTGACTTAATGCTAGTATCCTTTTAGATCTATAACTATAGATCCGGATACCTAAGATGCGATGAGCCTCTCCTAAGTCTTTCATTTGGAAATGTATCCCTAGCCACTCCTTCACAAAAGTGAGCATTGGAATATCATTCCCAATGAGTAGTATGTCATCTACATACAAGACTAGAAAAGTTACTTTACTCCCACTAAACTTCATGTATAAACACGGTTCCTCGACACTTCGAGTGAAACCATTTTGTTTAATTACATGATCGAAACGATGATTCCAATTCCTGGATGCTTGCTTAAGACCATAGATGGATCTCTTAAGTTTGCATACCTTCTTAGGGTTTGATGGATCCACAAAACCTTCAGGTTGTGTCATGTACACTTCCTCTTCTAGAATCCCATTCAAGAAGGCGGTTTTGACATCCATTTGCCAAATCTCATAATTATGAAATGCGGCAACCGCTAAGATAATCCTTATGGATCGAAGCATGGCGACTGGGGCGAAAGTTTCGTCATAGTGAAGAACATGAACTTGGGTGAAACCTTTTGCCACCAATCTAGCTTTGTAAACATCATTATGTTTATCTATGCCACTTTTGATCTTATAGATCCACTTACACTGAAGAGGTCTTACCTCCTTAAGTAAATCAACCAAGTCCCATACTTGATTGTCGTCAATAGAATCCATTTCGGATTGCATGGCTCCTAGCCATAGCTTTGAGTCGGGACTACAAATGGCTGCTTTGTAGGTACTAGGTTCGTTGCCTTCAAAAAGTAACACATAATAGTCATCACCTTCCTCTATATTACCAAGGTATCTATCAGGTTGATGACTAATTCTGCTTGACCTCCTAGGTTCCGAAGGCATAATGACCGTGTCAGACGAAGATGGAACGTTTTCCTCGTCGTCCTTTTCGGTTTGTGGCTCTTGGACTTCATCAAGTTCAAATTTTCTCCCACTCTGTCTTTTAGAAATAAAATCATTTTCTAAAAAGACTGCATCACGAGACACAAACACTTTGTCCTCGTGTTTATTGTAGAAGTAATAAGCACGTGTTCCTTTGGATATCCTACAAACAGACATTTGTCAGATTTGGGTGCGAGTTTATCGTCAGACTTATTCTTAACAAAAGCCTCACATCCCCAAATTCTCATAAACGACAAATAAGGGACTTTCCCTGTCTATATCTCATATGGAGTCTTGTTTGCCGCTTTAGTTGGGCTTCAATTTAGTGAAAATATTGCAGATAAGATAGCAAAACCCCAAAAATAATCAGGAAGCTCTGTCAGACTCATCATAGATCGAACCATATCTAACAAAGTTCGATTTCTCCTTTCGAACACACCATTTAATTGAGGTGTCCCAGGAGGAGTCCATTGTGATACTATACCACAATCTTTTAGGTGTGAATCAAATTCATTGTTTAAGTATTCACCACCACGATCGGATCGTATGGCTTTAATCTTTTTGGTCAATTGGTTTTCAACTTCATTTTGAAATTCTTTGAATTTTTCAAAAGCATCACTTTTATGCCTCACAAGTAGACATATCCATATCTACTCAAGTCGTCGGTAAAAGTAATGAAGTAGTGATAACCACCTCTAGCTTGGATAGTCATTGGACCGCATACATCCGTATGTATAAGTCCTAATACTTCACTTGCTCGTGTCCCTTTTCCCGTAAAAGGATCACGAGTCATCTTGCCTAGAAGACAAGATTCGTATACACCATAAGATTCGTAATCGAATGGTTTGAGTACTTTAGATGAAACAAGTCTCTTTATACGTCGTTCGTTTATGTGCCCTAAACAACAATGCCAAAGGTATGATTGATTAGGTTCACCTGTTTTGAGCTTCTTGTTTTCTACATGATATACCTCTTTTGTAATATCTAGAACATAAATACCTCCAATAGAAATGGCCTCGCCATAAACCATTTCATTAAATGAAAAAGTACAACAATTGTTCTTAATACAAAATGAAAATCCTTCCATGTCTAACACGGAAATGGAGATAATGTTCTTGGTAAGAGTTGGTATATAATAGAAATTATCTAAATACAACTCTAAACCATTATGCAAAAGAAGAACGTAGGTGCTCACGGAAACTGCGGCTATGTGACAACCCTCGCGAATGCTGAAATAAAACATAATAAGCATGTTATTTATACACCGGAAAATACGGTGTTTTTAAAACTTTTTACATGCTAAGATAAAATTACGAGGAATGTCAAATAATTACAAACCAAAGTAGAATATACTACAAAGAGACGAATTCTCTCAAAATGTTATCAAATATCAAAGTTATTAGCAACTAGCTAAACAACGTCTAGAGGTGATTCATCCAGGCCAACGCCCGCTAGCTCACACCCGAACCCAAAATACATAAGCAAAATCCATCCAATCAAGCAACCTGTTCATCCATGAAAAACATGAACGCCACAGTCAGTGGGGAGTAACTCCAGGTTCTCCCAGCCATATCACAATAAACATACTTAAACGGTAATACGAAAGTAGAAGCATGCATATATAAATATATATGTGAAATACGAGAAGGATAAATAGGCAATTCAATATATATAAAGATATAGGTACATGAAGCACAAAACCGTAACCATCATACTTTAGATAGACTCGAGGAAGACACTCTTAGGCAACCATACACTCACTAGGGCTTGCATCTCACCGTTAACGGCATAAGTTTGATAAGATTGAGACTCGACAAACAAACCATGCTAAGTCATCCAATGATCACGAATATCACATAATCATCCATGCAAACGTACAAATACGTTGACGACATCTCTCACGGTAAATGACATGCACTAGCACCGTGTACATGGCAAGTATGATTAAAATCGCATCCACGGGATAAACATTTCCCTGAACGCATACACGATTCAAACATTTCGTATATGTAGACTAATTTCCTCCCGGTAGAACGACGATAATAATACGGTCCTAGTGTAAATCTGACCAGACTCTCGGAATCACATTTTCCGATTCGATATGCGATAAACATTTCGCATCCAAGACTCGGTCAACCATAGACGCCGAGTACCCCAAATTCGGTCAACCTTCACGAAAGAGGCGGAAAAGAGCACAAGCATCATAACAAGCGGTACGCTACATGCAATGACACCACCTCGCAAGTATACAACATTTGACGGCCGGGTCGATCAACGCAAAGCGTTCGCCTCCCAACAACGTCGTCATATGCCCACTAACACATGCAATTAAGCAGTAAGGATACACTCCTCGTTCCGACATTCCAGCCTTACAAACGAAGAGGTAGATGGGGGAATGAGAGTACAAAGCACATAACAATTAGTGCTCAAACCATAACAAGTGTAAAACCGACTCAAAGTGGGATATGTGAAAAACCGTCACGAAACATGTGATACAAGCGAATCGAATATCATATATTCGAAACATTAATATTTTAGGTCATTACGTAAATTTATACGATAAACGAACCATGCGAACTATTTTAAATTAAGATTAAGAAAGAATAAGAAAAGAAACTCCAGCAGGGTGCCAGCCGGTCAGGTGGACCGGCTGCCGGCTACCCGGCTGGCACCATAGTCATACTTGAAAAACAATTGAATATGCAGCGTGTCCCAGCCGGTCAAAGGGACCGGCTGCCGGCTACCCGGCTAGGACTAAAGTCACTTGAGAAAATGAAGTAATATGGGGTGTGTCTCAGCCGGTTGGCTGACCGGCTGCCGGTCGGCCGACTGAGACCAAGGTAATACCAAAACTTTTACGTAACACAAACAATATACAGCCACTTCCCAGCCGGTCGGCCGGCTGGGGCATATTATGGACGAAATCATCAACTTCACTAAGGTTCATCATACAACAAACATCATCTAACATCACAAATCATCAATTCTCATTATCAATTATCAACTAACAACAACTATCATCAACAACACAATTCCTATGATTACTAATCCTATTCTAAATACGATTACTAACATAGAAAACACATTAAAACACGTAAATGATATCGAGTAACCCTTCACCGTTACCTTTTTGCGTCTTCAATCCTCGTCGAGGTCCACCTCTACTAGGTAGTAGTCTTTGTCGAGGATTTGGAGGTCACCACCTACAATTAGACAACAAAAGATGAATATAATTCACCTTTGAGAAAGACGGTTAAATTGAAAAGCGAGAAAGACGGTAATTTTATTACCAATTAAGATAGAGGACGATGAGAGGGAAAGATTAAGACGAACTTTAGTGAATTTGAGCGAGTAATGAAGGTGTAGAGTCGATAATGAGCTTGATCAAATATGGAGCTTAGGTTTTGGGAGTTAGGGTTTAAAGGAGTATGAGGGAGTAAGTGGAAAAATCATGGAAAAAGCCCAAAAACGTCTTAAGACGTAACTTACTCGAAATCTCGCGTAAAGTCCGAAAACGAACTCGGAAATTCTAAACTAGACACGGGAAATTTAATTCTCGACTAAAACTAAATTTCGCTGAAAAATATCCGTATAATATTTTTACTATAAAAATAGGGTATATTTTTACTAAAACTAAATTTCGCTGAAAAATACCCCACCTTTTAAAAAGTTTCGCCCTCGAAACTTGAGGGAAAGAAAGATACCTTAATCGAATAGGCTTGGATATTTAATACGCATAGAAGCTTCCGTTTCCCACGTCTCTTCTTCAACATTAGCACATCTCCACAAAATTTTCACTAAAGGAACCACTTTACTTCTCAACTTCTTATCCTTGCGATCTAGGATGCGGATCGGCTTCTCTTGAAAGGACAAGTTCGGTTCAAGCTTGGGCATTTCCGCTAGAAAGATATGGCTTGGATCACTTATGTACTTCCTCAATTGAGAAACACGAAATACATCATGAACTTTAGCCAAATTCGGGGGCAAGTCCAACTTGTAAGCAACGGCACTAATCCTTTTCACAATATCAAAGGGTCCAATGTATTTCGGGCTCAATTTACCCTATACACCAAACCGTTTAACACCCTTCATCGGAGATACTTTCAAGAATACTTTATCTCCAACTTTAAATTACAACGGTCTTCTCCGGACATCGGCATAAGATTTTTGTCGGTCTTGAGCGACTTTCATTCTATTCCGAATGACATTCACATGATCAATGGTTTCAACAAGAACATCGGGACCTAAGTCACGAACATCACTCAATTGATCCCAAAAAATAGGACTTCGACATTTTCTTCCATAAAGAGCTTCATAAGGAGCCATCTTGATCGAGGCATGATAACTATTGTTGTAAGAAAACTCCACCAACGGTAGACTCTTTTCCCAACTAGATTGGAAGTCGAGTGCACAAGCCCTAAGCAAGTCTTATAAAGTCTGAATAGTCCTCTCGGTCTGACCATCAGTAGCGGCATGAAATGCGGTACTCATAAACAATTTACTACCCACGGCTTCTTGTAAGGCCTTCCAAAATCTCGAACAAAACCTCGGATCTCGGTCGGATATGATCTCCTTGGGAACACCATGGTATCTAACAATCTCATCAACATAGGCTTTCGCTAGTCGATCTAAACTCCAAGTCTCTTTGATCGGAATGAATCTAACACACTTGGTCAAACGATCAACAATAACCTAAACGACATCTTTACTTCCAACGGTCCTTGGCAAAGCCATGACAAAATCCATAGAAATAGATTCCCACTTCCATAGTGGAATATCCAAAGGTTGTAGCAATCCACCGAGTCTCTTGTGTTTGATTTTCACTTGTTGGCAAGTAAGACATCTTTCAACATAAGACACAACATCGCCTTTCAAATTCGGCCACCAAAGTTGTAGCTTCAAATCTTTATACATCTTATCACCTCTGGGGTGAATAGAATAAGGGGAAAGGTGAGCTTCATCAAGAACGCGCTTCTCAAGTCAAGAGCATTAGGAACAAACAAACGGTCATGGAATCGAAGGACACCTTTGTCATCAATCTTGAAGTCTTTAGCTTTTCCTTCTAGAAGTTTGGCTTGAATAGACATGTAGGTAGGATCATCAACTTGGCTTTCGCGTATCTCGCGGAGAAAAACAGCTTCGGCAACCATAGCACCAACATAATCAAATCCACGTTCCACGAATTTGATAAGTGAATATTTGTATGATTTTAACCCCCACTTTAGCTCGGTTTTGTTTGGAATTTGTGCTTTGTTAAGCCATTTTATGAGCTAATATCGTCTTCTAGGCGAATTCCTTTGTTCTAACATGTTTTGTAGGGAAAGTGACGTTTCTACGCTCTTTTTCTATATTCCCTAGCATTTGCCTAGAACCCAACGATTTGAAGAAGAAAGCTTGACCATGTCAAAGGCATTTCAAGAAGGTTCACTAATTCAAAAGAGAGAAGGAGTAAAGACAGTTTCGTAGTTGTCAGAAGATCAATCAATTGGGCGGAAGAATTCATCGCTTTACATCAAACCCTATCAACAAACCCGATTGAAGAGGTCAAGGGGGATGATGGAAGTCAAGTCAAAGCAAAGGAAGATGAAACGTTAGTCAAAAGCTTGCAGATGACCACTTACCCGATCAGGTAAGTGTGTACCCGATCGGGTAAGTATGCTGCTTCGAGAAAAATGCTTCAACTTCCTATTTTTGTCTTATGTGTTCAATGCTTGACCTCTTCTCCACGAAACCCTAATGCTATATATAGATTCTCCAGCCCCTCTTCTCAAAACACACAACTCACAACAATCTCTTACACAACATCTTCTTTCTTCTTACATTTTCTCTTTAGTTTAGTCTTTCTAGTTTAGATTATTTTCTTCTTTTGTCTTTAGTTCTTAGTTTATTTCTGTCCATTTCACATCAACACATTAGTTTAGATTAATAAGAATTTCAATCTTTGTAATCTACTTTGTTGGGTACAAGAGTTGTAATTCAAGGTACGATTATTCTTCGCAAGGGATTTATATTATTGTTATCGCTTTCGTTGTTGATCGTCACCTAGGTATTCCTAATTTATCCTTTGTTTATTGTCCTTTATTGTTTTCCATTTGATTGTTATTCGCTTTACATATTATCTTAGATTCATTTTCATGTTGTTATAATCGTAGTTTCATTTCTTAGATTGTCAAATAGCGTCGTTATTATCGCCTTATAAAGAGTCTTAAATTATAGTCAAAAACTAACTAAACATGTCTATCCTAGTTTTCATTATCACCATCATCTTAGATATAAACATACTCATGAGTGAGTAGACACCTTTCTAGGGTGTAGGGTAGCCATGTTAGATTGATTAAAAGATGATAATTGGATAAAAGAAATTGTGATTTTAAAACATTGTGTCTATGCATGTTTGGACTTTAACGATAGTTGACGATTCCTGATCAAAATCATTGACTAGTATGGAATTCTTTTCCAAGTTAGACATACGAGAATTGAATAGACAAAGCATGACATGGTGGATTAAGACCTAGTAAATCGCCTAAAAGCTTGCTAGACCATCTGATCTATGATTGTAATGAACACATCATTCTTACGAACTCACAATAAATTATTTGCATATCCTAAATCCAGTTTCATCAATATGTCAATCTACATGTGTGAACCTACTTCCCTAGATGCTTCTCATTATTGTTAATTCATCATTCGCTTTATTGTTTTCATTTTAGTTTGCTTTTATTTTGTTTTTATTTATGTTCTTTATTAGTTTAGAATTCAAAACCTCAAAACCCAGATAATCGTTAGATAAAACTCAATTGTGAGACGATTCACAATCCATAGGAAATACCATATCCCTGAGGATCGACCCCTACTTCCCTAATTACATTAATTTGTTATTAGCCTATTCTGGGTAATTTATCTTTGTATCGGGCTTGCGACAGGCCCGATCAAATTTTGGCGCCGTTGCCGGGAAGCACGGTTTAGTTTTCCTTTTTCTTGTGATTTTTATCGCAATTAGTTTTATCTAGTCTTTAGGAACCCAAATTCCTTTAGACCTCTCTTGATTTTTCATCTTAGCTTTCCAATCTTATGCCCATATCTTCTAGACTAGGGACCCCTATTCCTTTAGACCCCGAACTAGAAAGAACTCTGCGTAGGAAACTAAAGCTATTCAACGAAATTTCAAAAGGTTCTGATATTTCAAGTTTAGATCGTATTCGTGAGAAATACTCGGATATCTTACCTAATCTTGAAGGAGAGGAAGATCCATTCTCATCTCCATTCCCAAAAAACTAATCAACTTTCAACCAACACTCCATCTTCATCTTCACAAAAGAAAATGGTTCGACTTTCCGACCATTCCAAGCCAACTACTGATACACTTCCAAGGGGTATCGCTACACCTCAAATCACTGCCCAAAACTTCGAAATCAAACCTGCCTTCATCAATCTAATAGAAAGAAGTCAATTTGGTGGCAATGCCACAGAAGATCCCAACCTTCATATCCAAAACATCTGTGACTATTGCTCCACGATTAGACAAACTGGAGTATCCCAAGAGCAGATTAGGGAAATGCTCTTTCCCTTCTCTTTAACAGGAAAGGCAAAACTCTGGATCAATAGTCTTGACCAAGTTGCCTTAGGAATAGCCGACTGGGATGGTCTAGCTCTTGCTTTCTATCAAAAGTACTTCCCACCAGAACGAACCGCACTCTTACGGAGTCAAATCACTGGATTCCGTCAGAGAGGCGACGAAAGCCTTTACGAGGCATGGGAAAGGTACAAAGAATTACAAAGAGAATGCCCTCATCATGACCTTGATTCATGGTTCTTAGCTATCACCTTCTACAATGGTTGTTGTGGCGAATCGCGTCGTATCCTCGACTCCGCTAACAATGGTCGTTTCGATCAAATCGATGTAGAAATAGCTAGTACAACTATCGAGTCAATGGCAATCCACGACTCTCAGTATAGCAACTCGCGTGCTATGCCACTCAAAGCCAAGCAGGACAATTCAAGTAAAGTAGCACTCCTAGAAGCCCAATTAGCCCTTCTGCAGCAACAAGTAGGAAGCTCTTCCCAATCCAAGGAATATGTTAACGTCACTAACCACGTAGTGGTATGTGATACATGTGGGGTTGGAGGACATAGTTTTCAAGAATGTAGAAGTTCGCTAGAGCAAGTCAATGCCTATCAACCATATAGGCGAGACAATGCTTTCTCAAACTTCTATAACGAGAACACAAAGAACCATCCTTTTTTGTCCTACAAAAGCACCAACATTCAAAATCCCCACCATCAGATTCAACAACCATATCAACAGAAGCCTTACAATCCACCTGGTTTTCAAAAGCAGAGACCTTCATTCCAACCTAACTTCAACCAACCTTACCAACACCAACCTCAACACCAACCACCCCAAAATCAAGGCCAACCCAATGACTCAAGCTTGAGCAAGATTGAATCCATGCATCCCCAAGTTGTTCAAAAATAAGATTCAATGTTTGCTCAACTTCAAAAGAGTGATCAAGCTCAAGATGCTGCCATCAAGATGCTTGAAACTCAAATGGCCCAATTGGCTACCTCTATTACCCAAAGGAAACAAGGCCAACTCCCACCTCATGGTGAGCAACCGAGGGATACCACAAATGCTATCACCCTTAGGAGTGGTACCACTTATACGGAACCTCAGCAACCCAAAGAACTAATAGTTGAGCGTACACAAGTAGAGAGCCCAAAAGATTCTCAACCATCCACCGCTAAGGAAGCAGAAAACAAACCCGAAAAGAAGGATGAACCTGAACCCATAAAAATTCAAGTTCCATTTCCCCAGCGTTTGAGGAGATATCATAAGGAAACCAAGTTCAACAAATTCATGGAAGTAGTCAAAAACCTCCAAGTAACGGTTCCCTTCACTGAATTAATCACTCAAATCCCTTCTTACACGAAATTCATGAAGGATATCTTAACTAAAAAGAGGACTTTAGATGATGTTGAAATCATAGCATTCACAGCTGAATGCAGCGCGTTATTGCAAAATAAGTCCCCTCTTAAGTTAAAGGATCCTGGTAGTTTCTCTATACCTTGCACTATAGGCACCTACACAATTGATAAAGCTTTATGCGATCTAGGTGCTAGTGTAAGCGTCATGCCCTATTCCATCTGCGAAAAATAGAATATGGGAATTGTTAAATGCACTAGTATAACTCTGCAAATGGCAGACCATTCTCTAAAACAACCTATGGGAGTTTTAGAAGACGTGCCTGTCAGAGTAGGGAGGTTTTTCATTCCAGTTGATTTCATCGTGTTAGATATGGCTGAAGATTCGCAAATCCCTATCATTTTAGGAAGGCCATTTATGCACACTGCGGGAGCAGTAATCGATGTCAAGAATGGAAAATTGACACTAGAAGTAGGTGATGATAAAGTCACCTACAACTTAAACTGTGCAATGAAAAGCCCTATGCTTGAAGAACCCTGTTGTTTCCTTGACATTGTCGACTCAATTATTGATGAATCCATGTATCCTTCAATAATTGAGGATCCTTTAGAAGCAATCTTGTTGCTAGAGGATATCTTTGAAAACGACAATTTTGAGATCAGTGAGCTGGAAAAGGACTTGACTAGAAAAGAGATACCGTCTGAAGAAGTCCAAGAGTTCGTAAGCTTAATCGATACTCCTGCAAAGGCAGAAGTACATAAACCTGAACTTAAACCTCTTCCCTCAAATCTAAAATATGCCTTTTTAAATGAATCTGAATATTGCCTAGTCATAGTGAGTGCTCTCCTAGATGAAAATAAGTTAAACTCACTATTGACTATCTTGAAAAAACATAAGAAGGCAATACGTTATAAACTTGAAGATCTCACAGGCAAAAGCTCCGACTTTTGCATGCATAGAATCAACTTAGAAGAAGGTCAAAAACCTTGTGTTCAAGGTCAACGCCATCTTAATCCCAACATGCAAGAAGTAGTTAAAACGGAAGTTATGAAATTACTAGATGCTGGCATAATCAATGCAATTTCTAAACTCAAAATGGGTTAGCCCTGTCCAAGTTGTTCCCAAGAAAGGAGGAACAACAATAGTCAAAAACGAAAAAGAATGAGCTCATCCCCACAAGGATTGTGACGGGATGGCGTATGTGTATTGACTATAGGAAGTTAAATCAATCAACTAGAAAAGATCACTATCCTCTGCCCTTCATTGATCAAATGCTAGAGAGGTTAGCTTGCCACAAATATTTCTGCTATCTAGATGGTTACTCAGGATTTTTCCAAATTCCTATCCATCCTGAGGACCAAGAGAAAACCACCTTCACCTGTCCCTATGGTACTTTCGCTTATCGCAGAATGCCATTTGGCTTGTGTAATGCACCCGCCACTTTCCAGCGTTGCATGACTAGTATTTTTTCAGATTTTGTTGAATCTATCATAAAAGTATTCATGGACGACTTTAGCGTCTATGGCATTTTCTTTGATAATTGTTTGACAAATTTATCCAAAGTACTAAAACGCTGTGAAGAGGTTGACCTTGTTCTCAATTGGGAAAAGTGTCACTTCATGGTGAATGAAGGTGTAGTTTTAGGACACATCGTTTCTGAAAGAGGTATTGAAGTGGATCGAGCTAAGATCCAAGTTATTGAACAACTGCCACCACCTGCTAATGTAAAAGGAATCAGGAGTTTCCTTGGCCACGCCGGTTTCTACCGACAATTTATTAAAGATTTTTCAAAAATAGCCAAGCCCCTGACTGAGCTCCTTTTTAAGGATGCACCTTTTAATTTCACAAAGGAATGCCTTGAGGCATTCAACAAAATCAAAGGTGCTTTAATCACCGCACCTATAACCCAGTCACCTGATTGGAATCTTCCATTCGAACTAATGTGCGATGTGAGTGATTATGCCGTAGGAGTTGTTTTAGGGCAAAGAAAAGAAAAGTTCCTTCATGAAATTTACTATGCTAGTAAAACCTTAGATCCTACCCAAATCAACTATGCCACCACTGAAAAAGAACTTCTTGCCATTGTCTATGCCTTCGACAAATTCCGTTCATACCTTATAGGATCAAAAGTCATTGTTTATACTGACCATGCTGCCTTGAAATATCTGCTTTCAAAGAAAGAGGCAAAACCTAGACTTATCCGATGGATCTTACTCCTTCAAGAGTTTGATCTAGAGATCCGGGATAAGAAAGGAGCAGAAAATGTAGTCGCTGACCATCTCTCAAGGATAAGAGTAACTGAAATAGGAATACCAATGCCAATTAATGATTCGTTTGCTGATGATTCATTAATGGCAGTTGCAGACTCTTCTCCTTGGTATGCTGATATTGCCAATTTTCTTGTCAGTCGCCAGCTACCTTCTGACCTTTCTTATAACCAAAGAAAGATATATTTGCATGATGCAAAATTCTTTGTTTGGGATGACCCTTATCTTTTCAAGCAGTGTTCAGATGTTCTGTATAGACGATGTATCCCTTAGTGGGAAGTTAAAGGAGTTTTAGAAGGATGCCACTCATCTGCTTATGGTGGTCATCATGGTTCATCCAAGACTGTAGCAAAAGTCTTACAATCCGGGTTTTTCTGGCCCTCGATGTTTAAATATTCAAAATACTTTGTTATGGCTTGTGATGCTTGTCAACGAATTGGTCAAATATCCAAGAGACATGAAATGCCTCAAAAAGGCATATTAGAAGTCGAAATATTCGATGTATGGGGTATTGACTATCAAGGACCATTCCCTTCTTCTAACGGAAATCGTTACATCTTAGTCGCTGTCGACTATGTTTCTAAGTGGGTAGAAGCAATTGCCACTCCCACCATTGATGCTAGAGCTGTGATACGGCTATTTAAGAAGATCATCTTTCTGCGTTTTGGTGTACCCAGAGCCGTGATAAGTGATCGAGGAACTCATTTCGGAGAAAAGCAGTTAGACACTCTACTTTCCAAGTATGGTGTGTATCACAGACGAGGATTAGCCTACCACCCTTAGACCAGCGGTCAAGTAGAAGTTTCAAACAGAGAGTTGAAAACAATTCTTCAGAAAGTAGTCTCAAGATCTAGAACAGATTAGAGTAATAAGCTCGATGACACCTTATGGGCTTATCATACAGCTTTCAAAACCCCGATTGGAACATCTCCCTATCGATTGGTTTATGGAAAGACATGTCATCTTCCTGACATGTTAGAGTACAAAGCTTACTGGGCTATCAAAGAACTCAACTTGGACACAAAGCTTAGCGCTGATAGATGACTTTTGCAACTCAATGAGCTAGAAGAATTTTGTTTGCAAGCTTATGAGAACTCTAGAATTTATAAAGAGAAAACGAAGCGTTGGCACGACAAGAGGATAATTAGAAAAGAATTTAATGTCGGTGACCAAGTACTTCTTTTCAACTCTCGTTTGAAAATTTTTCCGGGAAAACTTCGATCACGATGGTCTGGACCATTCACTGTCACATATGTAAGCAAATACGGCTATGTGGAACTAATGACTAGCAATGGTGAGAAATTCAAAGTCAATGGACATAGACTGAAACTCTATTATAGCAATTCTATCATCGGATGCTTAGATATTGTCTATATGGAGCGTCCATCCACAACCCAATGATTTCATAGAAAAATTCGTCGAGCAAGACGTTAAACAAGCACTTCTCGGGAGGCAACCCGTGTTTTTCCCTTTTTGCATTTTTATTTTTGTTTTTTCCCTTTTACGTTGTTTTGTTAGATTTCTTTGCAGATGAAAGAGTTTTTGAAGGATCTCTGAAGACCTTCCTTGTCAAGTCCAAAAAACTAGCTAGAGGGAGTCCGCGCTGACTAGTAAGCTTCATTCTTCTTTCATTTTTCCTTTCTTCCCATTAAGCATCTCGTTGCATATTTAGTCTTTGTGCTCACATTGAGGACAATGTGACGTTTAGCTTGGGGGAGGGATTGCATTTTCCCAGTTTGCATTTTAGGGATTGCATTTTAGTTATATTTTTCAGATTTTGAATAAGAAAGAGAAAAAGTTAAAGAGAAATTGTAAAATTTTGAACATCATTGAATGCTTTTCATGCTTTGCTTGCTTGTCTATTATGCTATCATGTTACATTTCCCAAACTTAGAGCTTTGAAAAGATAATGATTCAATATTTATTGAATTGAGCATACATGAGGAAGTCTTGTACACAGTAGGCATGGGATGAATCTATAGATGAGTACGCTTGATCTTGACATTTGGCAAGTTACATATATTGTAAGGTAGAACCTCCTTAGACTGGTACATCTATACCCAGTCTCATTTAGGTGTGTGTAGTTTTCCTTGTGATGTGTGTCATGTCAAAACGCATAAGTATGGTTCTCATTTTATTTCTATAAGCATTGCATTCATGATTCACTATGATTTGAAGCCTTTTTCACTTAAATTTACCCCTCAAAATTAGTCCCTTCATACAAATGCTTCACAAAAATAATAGCTACAAATAAAAATTGTCTACCTTTTGAGCTAGTAGCTAGACTATGGTGTATGGGTGCTCTTTTGAGAAGATTTGTTCTTAATGACAAAGTGAATTTGGAGAACGAAAATGTTCAATAAGTGAAGTTATGTTCAAAAGAAAAAGAAAAGAAAAAATGATGAAAAAATCGGAAAATGGAGAAAAGAAAAAAAAAGAAAAAGAAATAAGAGAAGAAGTTGTGAGTATCTCCTCAAAATGTCAAATCAATAGAAGGAGTTTACCCTTATGTTTCGTGTGTAATAAGCCAAATTGTTACTTCTGGCTTCGTTATTCGTCTTTTGGAAATTCATCGAAAGTTTGGATTGAGTTTTCATTTATCATTGGTCAGTTGCTACCTCATTCTAACCTTCACATGACCATAACTGTTTGTCCACCTTTCACCCATTTCCCAAAGCCTTCTTCATTTATTTTTCGGCTTCTTTTCTATGTGCATTATGATCTTTGACTTGTGTTTTGAATTGTTTACCATATTAGATTGCGAACACATTTTCATAAGTCGTAGATAGGTGAGTGTCTCAAAAACATTTACACATAAAGAAATCACCTTTTACATACAATGAGTGTTCGAGTATGCCGTGAGAGTCCATTTGTCAAAAGATCATGCAAGAGCCGAAAATTCTGTAGTGAAATTCTTTGTGCTACGCCGTTATGTAAATCTCAGCCATGTTTATGTATCATTCTTACCCACGTTGTTTTTGGGTTATGATTCATTACGTTTTCAAAGTTTTACGTTGAGAATTGTTTCTTGGTGGTGTAGTAGGCAATACTTGCAACCTTGTCCTGGTATTATTTGTTATGTTTGCTTGAGGACAAGCAAAGGTTTAGCTTGGGGGAGTTTGATAAGTGAATATTTGTATGATTTTAACCCCCAATTTAGCTCGGTTTTGTATGTCATTTATGCTTTGTTAAGCCATTTTATGAGCTAATATCGTCTTCTAGGCGAATTCCTGTGTTCTAACCTGTTTTGTAGAGAAAGTGTCGTTTCTACACCTTTTTTCTATATTCCCGAGCATTTGCCTAGAACCCGACGATTTGAAGAAGAAAGCTTGACCATGTCAAAGGCATTTAAAGCAGGTTCACTAATTCAAAAGAGAGAAGGAGTAAAGACAGTTTCGTAGTTGTCGGAAGATCAATCAATTGGGCGGAAGAATTCATCGCTTTACATCAAACCCAATCAACAAACCCGATTGAAGAGGTCAAGGGGGATGATGGAAGTCAAGTCAAAGCAAAGGAAAATGAAACGTTAGTCAAAAACTTCCAGATGACCACTTACCCGATCGGGTAAGGGTGTACCCGATCGGGTAAGTATGCTGCTTCGAGAAAAATGCTTCAACTTCCTATTTTTTGTCTTATGTGTTCAATGCTCGACCTCTTCTCCACGAAACCCTAATGCTATATATAGATTCTCCAGCCCCTCTTCTCAAAACACACAACTCACAACAATCTCTTACACAACATCTCCTTTCTTCTTACATTTTCTCTTTAGTTTAGTCTTTCTAGTTTAGATTATTTTCTTCTTTTGTCTTTAGTTCTTAGTTTATTTATGTCCATTTCACTTCAAAACATTAGTTTAGATTAATAAGAATTTCAATCTTTGTAGTCTACTTTGTTGGGTACAAGAGTTGTAATTCAAGGTACGATTATTCTATGCAAGGAATTTCTATTATTGTTATCGCTTTTGTTGTTGATCGTCACCTAGGTACTTCTATTCTATCCTTTGTTTAATGTCTTTTCTGTTTTCTATTTGATTGCTATCCTCTTTACATATTGTCTTAGATTCATTTTCATGTTGTTATAATCGTAATTTTATTTCTTAGACTGTCAATTAGCGACGTTATTATCGCCTTATAAAGAGTTTTAAATTATTGTCAAAACCAACTAAACATGTCTATCCTAGTTTTCATTATCATCATCATCTTAGATATAAACATTATCATGAGTGAGTAGTCACCTTTCTAGGGTGTAAGGTAGCCATGTTAGATTGATTAAAAGACGATAATTGGATAAAAGAAATTGTGCTTTTAAAACATTGTGTCTATGCATGTTTGGACTTTAACGATAGTTGACGATTCCTGATCAAAATCATTGACTAGTATGGAATTCTTTTCCAAGTTAGACATACGAGAATTGAATAGACAAAGCATGACATGGTGGATTAAGACCTAGTAAATCGCCTAAAAGCTTGCTAGACCATCTGATCTATGATTGTAATGAACACATCATTCTTACGAACTCACAATAAATTATTTGCATATCCTAAATCCAGTTTCATCAATATGTCAATCTACATGTGTGAACCTACTTCCCTAGATGCTTCTCATTATTGTTAATTCATCATTCGCTTTATTGTTTTCATTTTAGTTTGCTTTTATTTTGTTTTTATTTATGTTCTTTATTAGTTTAGAATTCAAAACCTCAAAACCCAGAAAATCGTTAGATAAAACTCAATTGTGAGACGATTCACAATCCATAGGAAATACCATCTCCCTGAGGATCGACTCCTACTTCCCTAATTACATTAATTTGTTATTAGCCAAGTCTGGGTAATTTATCTTTGTATCGGGCTTGTGACAGGCCCGATCAGAATTCCATCTTCATCTTTCAAAACTCGGCACAAAGATCATCGGGTAATACCCGCATAGCATTCAATGCATCAGAAGATTTCCTACTAAGAGCATCGGCAACAACATTTGCCTTCCCTTCATGGTATAACAATTCAAAATCATAATCATTCACCAATTCCAACCATCTTCTTTGCCTCATATTCACCTCTTTTTGAGTAAATATGTACTTCAAACTCTTGTGATCGGTGAATATACGGCAATGAACACCAATAAGATAGTGTCTCCACACTTTCAAAGCATGAACAACGGCGGCTAATTCCAAATCATGAGTAGGGTAGTTCACTTCATGAACTCTCAACTATCTCGAGGCATAAGCAACCACTTTCCTACTTTGCATAAGTACACAACCCTATCCCATCTTAGAAGCATCACAATAGACATCAAAATCTACACAATCTTCAGGTAAAGTCAACACCGGGGCGGTAGTTAACCTTTTCTTTAACTCTTGAAAAGCGGCTTCACAAGCATCATTCCATAGGAACTTGGTTTCTTTCTTCAACAATTGAGTCATCGGTCTAGCAAGCTTTGAGAAATCTTTGACGAATCTACGGTAATAACCAGCTAAACCAAGAAAACTTCGAACTTCTCTAACATTGGTCGGACTCTTCTAATCAACCACAGCTTCAATCTTCAAAGGGTCTACCATCACACCTTCTTTAGAAATTACATGACCAAGAAAGGACACTTTAGGTAACCAAAATTCACATTTGGAGAATTTGGCAAACCACTTTTGACGACGAAGAACGCCCAAAATAGTCCTTAGATGAATAGCATGCTCTTCTTCGGTCTTGGAGAAAATAAGGATGTCGTCGATGAACACCACTACACACTTGTCAAGATACTCACTAAATGTGCGGTTCATTTGATCCATAAAAATAGCGGGAGCATTAGTCAAACCAAATGGCATCACCTTGAACTTAAAGTGACCATATCTTGTACTAAAAGCGGTCTTCGGTATATCGGCATCACGAACTAGATTTTGGTGATAACCGGATCTCAAATCAATCTTAGAAGAAGTAGAAGCACCCTTTAGTTGATCGAACAAATCTTCAATTCTTGGCAAAGGATACCTATTCTTGATTGTAATTCGGTTTAACTCACGGTAATCAATACAAAGCCTCATGGACCCATCTATCTTTTTCACAAAGAGAACGGGAGCACCCCAAGGTGAGGCACTTGGTCGAATGAAACCTTTTTCAATCATATCATCAAGTTGTTTCCTTAACTCTTTCAATTCGGATGGAGCCATACAATAAGGAGCTTTGGCTATGGGTCCGAATCCCGGTACAAGATCAATAGAAAACTCAACATCACGCTCGGGAGAGATCCCGGGCAAGTCTTTGGGGAATACATCAACAAATTCGCGTACTATAGGTACATCTTCAATATTCGGTAAGGCGGTAGTTGTAGAAGTTACTATACACAAGTTACTATAGGTACCAACTTCATTGCGGAAATCAAAGACACACCCATTCGGGAATGAGATCCCTTATAGGTTATTCTAACTCCGAAAGGACTCTATAAATAAATCTTTTGATCTCTACACTCGAATCTAGCATGGTATAACGCTAACCAATCAATACCTAGAATTACATCGAATTCTCCTAGAGGAAACTTAAGGAGATTAGCGGGAAAGATAGTACCCGCAATAGATATTAGGACATTTGGATAAAGAGTAGGACAAGAGATAATTTCTCCGGATGGTAAGGATATGGGAGTATCCTCACTAGAAGTAGGCTCGATTGTTAATTTATTAGCATATGTTGAAGACACAAAGGACATAGAAGCACCGGTATCAAATAGAATAAGACACGGTTGCTCTAAGATTCAGAACATACCCGTAATTATCTCCGGATGAGCATCGGCTTTGGCTCGGCTTAGAACGAAGATAGAACCCTTAGGTTTGGCAATTGGAGGGGGCAACTTCCGATCGGGGCAATCATCATAACGGTGACCACTCTTTTGGCAAAAGAAGCAAACGTAAGGTCGGTTGAAACATGCTACACCGGGGTGGTGTGGTTGTCTACAACGGCTACATAAGCGACCTTGAGCTTGAGGAGGAGGATATGGCCTATGAGCCACGTTAGAAGTAGCTCGGGGAATGAAAGGAGCGAGAGCTCTTGTACTTGAATTTGGAGGAGGATTGAATCTCCTCTTGTTGGCATAAGAGTTGGAGGACGACGGAGTAAACGGCCTCTTCCCATAGAAATTTGGCCTAGGAGTGAAGGAAGGAGGGAAACTCTTCATCATTGCTTCCTCTTTGATAGCCCTCACAGAGTTTTCGGCCCATAGTGCATCATCATACAATTCTCCAAAGGAGGCAGAATTTCTCCTCACTTTGCTTTGGAGTAAATCACTGAGCTTGTTGCGGTAGTACAAAGCTCGGTCCTCATCATCCTTGATGAGCCTCGGTGCGAAATGAGCAAGTTTGTTAAATTGTGTGGTGAAGTCTTGAGCCATCAAGTCACCTTGCTTGAAATCAATGAATTCCTTTAGCCTTTGTTGTTTGAGCTCCATGGGATAAAATCGACCTTCAACTAGAGCTTTGAAACAAGCCCAATTGAAATCGGCTTCAAGAGTAGCGGTGGCACTAGTAATCGCCCACCAATTATCGGCTTCCCTTACAAGGAAATGCTTAGCAATCCTTTGAAAGTTCATAGACCCTAATTAGACTCCTCTAATTATTTACTAAATTACTTATTAATTTAGTGTTTAATAATGATCTATGTAACATGCATGCAAATTAAAATGCATAATAAAAAGTAAGAAGAAATTTCCTTACATTGGGAAATTTCGGTTATATGGGCACAACAAGAAACACCTTTCTTGTTGTTCTTGTGCTAGTAAGAAAAAGATGATCCTCCTTGTAATCTTCAAATTAGAAGACCTCCTTTGAGATGCACCCAAGAGAGAACCCAAACTAATCACTTGGTTTTTGACTAGAAAACACAAGTGAAAAGATGAACTAATATGAGATTTTATTACTACTCTAGTAATAGAAAATATTAGTGTTTTAGAGGTTTTAGAGAGATGAGGATTTGTAGTGAGATAAGTATGCAAAACAAGAATGAACAAGTGAGTAAAATGAACAACCAAATTGTCCATTTAAGGACAC
Source organism: Heliosperma pusillum (assembly GCA_022085475.1). NCBI lineage: Eukaryota > Viridiplantae > Streptophyta > Magnoliopsida > Caryophyllales > Caryophyllaceae > Heliosperma > Heliosperma pusillum. The sequence goes on along the minus strand of JAIUZE010017030.1, from coordinate 7,827 downwards.
TAAAGGTCCGGCCAAAACAACATAAGAGGCCCCTTATTTTGCTTAAAATAATCCCATGCAAAAATGTTGAGTGTAGTAGTGAATAAAGTTATGATCATGTGTCATAAACATGACATGATAACAAGATGTAGTGTAATACAAGAAACAACAATCATCATGTTGTACACTACCAATTTTCGGCACCCACTAGTGTCATGTGGTCCATTTTGATTTTTGATATTTGTCCCACAAATACTTATAATCATATGATTAATTATCTTGTATAATTAAGAGGTAATTTGATCATATAACAATTATATGACTCAAATTAATAAATAATATACACTACTTTTAAGTGATATTTTATCATTATATCAATATATAATGGGTCCCACAATGCCTAGTTAGTTTATTTTACAACTCCTTGTAAATATAATTAACTAATCACCTCTACCTCAAAGTATCTGCATAACCTCAACTAATTTAATGAATTAACTATTAATCATTAAATTAAATCTTATTCAATCATATTAAAATAAGACGTAAAATTTATTCAGTTAATTATCGTATAATTGACTAATAAACTTATCTGGAATGAGTTCGTAACTTACTTTCCAATAATTAACTCTCGTAACTAAACATATATCAAATATATATGTAAAGTATTAATTAATATGTATCGTATACAAATAATTAGATTTCTGTTTGGGTCTCATCCTATAGGTGTGACCGAAAGGGGTCAGTTGATTACCGCCGTCATACGACAATAACGTCTAACTCTAGTCAGCTGACCGTTATCGATTTACGTTAATCAACTGACGTGGAGTATCCAAATACTAGTCATCCCACTAACCTTCCAAAATGAGATTTATAATATAAATGCACTATTGTGGAGGACACTTGCTCCAACAATCTCCCACTTGTCCGATACAAGTTGTGCATGTAGCCACACTATTGCGGAGGACTCTTACTCCCACAATATCTCCCACTTGTCTCGACAAGTTGTGTGCTACCAATTTTCTTGTCACTTTTGTGTCACATCCTCCCACTCATCGCAATGTGTCTTTCAGGTCGCACTTGCGATTGGAAAAATAAATTGAGTGGTTTTCTCGATCTGGAGAGTAACTGTCTGACCGGAAAATCTACCATAGATCTCTTCCGAGCGTGGCCACGCATTTCCAGTCACTACTCCTCGAGTGGCCCGAAGATGTTAATACCCAACGTGGGTGGACACTTCCTGTTGACCCAACTTACACTGTATAATGCAAATCACCATGACCCAGTAGATGCCCATCGGCCTCCTTTCACGGCACGACCTAGGACAAAAACCAAAGTCAATCGGAAGATACACCGACTCAGGTAAATGGTCGCCAGTCTAAAGAATCGACTCATAGGAATATAATAGAAATCCCCGCCACGACCAGGCTTCAACAATTTTGATAAGGGACTCTATCATGGTCACTGGCCGACAGAGTGTCTCTACAGTCTGTCTATGTAAACGATCAGTCATCTCCATGACTCCATGGTGCTGAACCAACCATCGATCGACTTACAATCTAGTCATTGCGAGACGTCACCCTATGCAAATGACTAGGGACAATTACTAAGTTCATCATGTTCACTTGAATTGGGTTCAACCTTTCTTATAACCAATTCAGATAAAACAAAGTAATAAAATTTAGTCAATACTAAATAAAGAGCTCATATAAAACTCGAACAATGAATGCAATTATCATATATGTAAACATTGATACAACATTCAATTATTACATATCACATAATCTAGAGGAATTCAGGAACTCGTCTTAATCCCAGCGAGACGACATGACCGTCATGTTTAGCCTTTGTAAGAGGCTTGGTTAGAGGATCAGCGATGTTATCGTCTGTCCCAACCTTACATACATCTATTTCCTTCCTCTCCACGTAATCTCGAATTACATGGTATTTCCTAAGTACATGTCTAGACTTGTTACTAGACTTGGGCTCCTTTGCTTGAAAGATAGCCCCACTGTTATCACAATACATCGTGATGGGATCTGTGGCAGTAGGGACTACTCCTAGTCCTTCCAAGAACTGCCGAATCCACACAGCTTCCTTTGCAGCCTCTGATGACGCGAGGTACTCAGCTTCTGTTGTAGAATCCGCAGTCACGCTTTGCTTGAAGCTCTTCCAGCAAACGGCTCCTCCATTCAACATAAAGACATAGCCGGATTGGGATTTTAAATCATCCCTATCAGGTTGGAAACTAGCGTCCGTGTAACCCTTTACACGCAACTCAGTCTCTCCTCCAAACACCAAGAACGAATCTTTAGTCCTTCGTAAGTACTTAAGGATGTTCTTTACGGCTATCCAGGGACTCTCACCTGGATTGGCTTGATAACGACTCGTCATGCTCAAAGCATAGGCGACGTCAGGGCGAGTGCACATCATAGCATACATGATTGACCCAACTGCTGAAGCATAAGGGATCAACTTCATGCGTTCAATCTCCTCGGTGACGGTAGGACTCTGGGATTTACTCAGAGTGATACCATGACCTATTGGAAGAAGGCCTCTCTTAGAGTCTTTCATTTTGAACCGATCAAGAATCTTATCTATATAAGCTTCTTGACTTAATGCTAGTATCCTCTTGGATCTATCTCTATAGATCCGGATACCCAAAATGCGTTGTGCCTCTCCCAAATCCTTCATCTGGAAATGTTTCCCAAGCCACTTCTTGGTAGAAGTAAGCATTGGTATGTCATTCCCAATGAGAAGTATGTCATCCACATACAAGATAAGGAAAGTAACTTTGCTCCCACTAAACGTCATGTATAAACATGGTTCCTCGACACTTCGAGTGAATCCATTTTGTTTAATTACATGATCGAAGCGATGATTCCAACTCCTTGATGCTTGCTTAAGACCATAAATGGATCTCTTAAGTTTGCATACCTTCTTAGGGTTGGATTTATCCTCAAAACCTTCAGGTTGTGTCATGTACATTTCCTCTTCTAGAATCCCATTCAAGAAGGCGATTTTGACATCCATTTGCCAAATTTCATAGTTATAAAATGCGGCAACCGCTAAGAGAATCCTAATGGATCGAAGCATAGCGACTGGGGCAAAAGTTTCGTCATAGTGTAAACCATGAACTTGAGTGAAGCCTTTTGCCAACAATCTAGCTTTGTAGACATCAATATGTCCATCTATGCCATTCTTGATCTTGTAGATCCACTTGCACTGAAGAGGTCGTACCTTCTCAGGTAAGTCTACCAAGTCCCATACTTGATTTTCGTACATAGAATCCATTTCGGATTGCATGTCCTCAAGCCAATGCGTGGAGTTGGGACTAGAAACGGCCGACTTGTAGGTTGTGGGTTCATCACTTTCAAAAAGTAATAAATCACCATCTCCCTCGATACATCCAAGGTACCGATCAGGTTGAAAACTAATTCTACCTGACCTTCTAGGGACAATAACCGTTTCAGACGAGGAGGGAACGTTTTCCTCCACTTCATTTTCGGTTTGTGGCTCTCGAACTTCGTCAAGTTCGAATTTTCTCCCACTCTGTCTTTTAGAAACGAAATCGCTTTCTAGAAAGACAGCATCACGAGACACAAACACTTTGTCCTCATGACGGTTGTAGAAGTAATATCCACGAGTCTCCTTGGGATATCCTACAAAATAACATTTGTCGGATCTGGGTGCGAGCTTGTCATTAGACTTCTCATGAACAAACGCCTCGCAACCCCAAATTTTCATAAACGACAAATAAGGAACCTTTCCTTTCCATATCTCATATGGAGTTTTATTGGCCGCTTTAGTCGGGCTACGATTTAGTGAAAATATTGCGGTTAAGACGGCAAATCCCCAAAAAGAGTCAGGAAGCTCTGTAAGGCTCATCATTGACCGAACCATATCTAATAAAGTTCTGTTTCTCCTTTCAGACACACCATTTAATTGAGGTGTTCCAGGAGGAGTCCATTGTGATACTATACCACAATCTTTTAGGTGTGAATCAAATTCATAATTTAGATATTCACCACCACGATCGGATCGTAGGGTTTTTATCTTCTTATTCAATTGGTGTTCCACTTCATGTTGAAACTCTTTGAACTTTTCAAAGGCTTCACTCTTATGCCTCATTAAGTAGACGTATCCATATCTACTCAAATCGTCGGTAAAAGTAATGAAGTACTTGTAACCACCTCTAGCTTGGAGAGTCATTGAGCCACATACATCGGTATGTACAAGGCCTAATACTTCACTTGCTCGTGTCCCTTTTCCTGTAAAAGGAGCACGAGTCATCTTGCCCAAAAGACAAGATTCGCATTCACCATAAGATTCGTAATCAAATGGTTTGAGAAGTTTTGTTGAAACGAGTCTCTTTATGCGTCGTTCGTTTATATGACATAAACGACAATGCCAAAGGTATGATTGATTAGGTTCACCTAATTTGAGCTTCTTGCTTTCTACATGATATACTTCATTAACATTATGAAGAACATAAATGCCTCCAACAGAGATGGCTTTACCATAAAACACATCATTAAAAGAAAACGAACAACTATTGTTCTTGATTACAAAAGAGAAACCCTCCGCATCAAGTACGGAAATGAGATAATGTTCTTTGTCAAGGAGGGTACAAAATAACAATTATTTAAATACAACTCAAGACCACTAGCTAAGGTTAATACATAAGTTCCTACAGAGACGGCGGCAACTCTTGCTCCATTCCCCATTCGTAGGTCCACATTACCCTTGGCTAGTGCTCGCACGTCCTTCAGCCCCTGCAAGTGATTACAAAGGTGAGAACCACATCCAGTATCAAATACCCAAGTGGAAGTGCAAGCATAGTTAATATCTATCATATAGAGAGAAGAGAGGATTATACCTGACGGTGTCACACATCCGTCCTACTTATCCTTCAAATACTTGGGACAATTGGGTTTCCAATGTCCCTTGCCTTTACAATAAAAGAATTCGGCTTCGGCGTGCTTCTTACCCTTAGCCTTGGCATTACTATACATAATAGATTTGCCCTTTCCCTTTCCTTGCTTCTTAAATTGGGCCTTGGCTTTTCCCTTCCCCTTTTGAACCCCTAGCTTTAAGTTCTTCAATCTCATTGAAAGAACATCCCTTTGCTCCCTCCCACTTGCTTCCATATCCCGTTCGACTTGGGTAAGGAGAGCATGGAGCTCGTGAAAGCTCTTATCCATGCCATGCATGTTATAGTTTGCCCTAGCTTGGGCAAACTTGGGAGGAAGTGAGTGAAGGATGCGGCCAACCGCTAGCTTCTTAGGAATTTTGACCCCTAGACGATCTAGAGTGTCAATATGTTCCACCATCTTAAGCACATGTGGACCAACCTTTTGGCCCCTCTCTAACTTGGCTTCAAAAAGCCTAGTCATAGCATTGTATTGGCGAATCTCGGGTGATTGAGAAAAAGCCAATGTCACCCTAGAGAATATCTCATATGCTCCAAGGGTGATGTATTGTTGCTTAAGGCTTGAGGACATCGACCAAATCAAAACCATCTTGACGTCGTTTGCTACCTTAAGGTATTCCTCATAGGCGGCTTTGGCCGCATTAGTGGCTCTTGGGCCGGGTTCATTGGGTGGTGCCTCGGTCAAGTAGCGCAAAACGTTATCTGATAACGCCGCGCCCTTGATCGTTTGCTCCCACTCGACGAAATTAGTTCCATCGTCTTTTAAGATGCATTTGTCCATAACGGACCTTAGCCATGAGTCCTTTCCTAGTTGAACGGTGTTGTTATTGTTTGCCATTTCGAATTATGAATAACTACAACAAAATTAGGAAATATTAACATTCATTGTTTTAATCAATTTTACTTGTATAAACAATTTAAACAAGTCACTCATATAATGACCCCTCACGAAATTATATAAGCGATTCCGAGACCCGCATTTTAGACAAAAAGAACATGTCATGCAACTTTTATGTAAAAGACGGTAAGTCAACTTTTGACTAATTCTACTCCTAGAACTCTCGGTCGACGGATGTCAACTAAAACCATCTCCTAGTCCAAAGATAACGCTTATCTTGTTGAGTCCAACCCAATTTAGGCGTGTGATCGTATCACCCTACTTACCCGAGGTAAAAAGGTCCACGGTGTGGTTGTCCTAATGAACACGGGGTTCATAGGTGCTTCAATTGGTAAGGCTAAATCTCAATTCCTTTTTAAGTTATGTGAGAGGTCTTGCCAATTTTAGTTATTAATCCCCTATAAGTGAACTAAGTCGGTGAATTTTGAATAACGTTGAATTGACAATCGATAAATAAAACGCATGTTGGTGATTTTGGCATGTGCGGAAAAATAAAGCAAGCAATCAAATTAAATCCTAGTATGGCCACCTAGCTAATCTAATTAACTAGATGACTACAAATCGGAAACCAACTCCTTGGTCCCTTGCCTCTTCATGGAACGCTTTCCAATATGGCACCGTCTTTTGGAACACCGACTTTGGGAATCACCGTCTTCACAATAAATAATTACAAAAATCCAAATGAATACATAGCAAATTCCTATTATACATTTGATCTATAAAATGAAATTATTAATTATTACAAAACGGCGATACGAAATCGCAATAAATTACAACCAAATCGGTATTCCCTTACATTCCGGGTAATACCGATTAAAATAATCTAGGCCATACTAGGTACAACTTGCAATAAAATAAATAAATGACATTCATTCATTCAACAACATAAATAAAAATGCTGTAAAATCATGCCAAAATCACCCTCAACACTTGTCATGTTCATTCTAGCTCGATTTTTTTTTACGAATTTTATCGATTTTATCTACTAAAAATCAATAATCAACACTTAAATCGTATTTAAGCTCAAACTAATTATCTAAACTGATTTAGAACTCAAAATTAGTCCCCGCTAATTTCACTTGTATTTAATTAGTTTGATTTGATCGCATTTGCTATTTAAAGAGATTTAATCATAACTTTTATGAATTAAACCCAAAATAAAAAGAAAAATCATTAAAATTGAAACCAAAAATATTTGTACATACTGGAACACTTCCAGGAACCTCAAGAACAAAAAACATTTGCCCAACAAATTTGAAATGATTTTATGATCAAATAGCTTTATAATAATCGGTTTTTATCAAATAAAAACCAACTAAAATAGTAAAATGATGAAACAAATTTTCAAATTTTACCAGGATGATATAAATAATATTTTAAAATGTACAAAAAATTTTCAACTCCAGAAAGTCTCGTTTCAATTTTAAGAACAAAATAACTCCTTTAAATCGATCTTTATACAATAAAAATCAATAACCATGCAATACATGACTAAATGTCACGAAAAATTACATACAGTATGTACACCATGCATGTGACAACATATTAAAAATTTGAGGCCAGATTCAACATGCAACTATTTTTAGTTAACTTTTAACATAAAACCGCATGTTAACTCGGTTTTAAAGGCCATAAATCATAATAAATAGCAAAATAATTCTTAAATTCACCAAATTTGACCACAAACATTTTGAGGTCAGTAGGTATGCATGCAAATCAGAAAATTTCGTGAAAACCATTTTTAACATAAATTTTCGATTTTTTACTCAAGTTATCGTATAACCCGATTTTAATGCTTAAAATCAACATGCATGCTACAAGCTAGCTCTGATACCACATGAAAGTTCATAGACCCTAATTAGACTCCTCTAATTAGTTACTAAATTACTTGTTAATTTAGTGTTTTAATAAAGATCTATGTAACATGCATGCAAATTAAAATGCATAATAAAAAGTAAGAAGAAATTTCCTTACATTGGGAAATTTCGGTTTTATGGGCACAACAAGAAACACCTTTCTT